>PVIC010000752.1:0-109448 GCA_004025085.1 Thryonomys swinderianus | reverse complement strand
GGACACTAGAATAGTCCATGCTCCAGCACAACCAGGCTTTAGTGTGCAAGCAGGACTGGTCCTGAGGTGCCATGAAACAGCCTGGCCCAGGACTTCATGTAGTGCAATTTATGGGGGACTTTACTTACAGAAGGGTGGCCCTGTAATCCTGAAAACCCAGGGGTATCCCTGAAGTTTGGATCAGAAAGAGGGACATCTTAATAGCTTAGAACAAAGCAACTCCATCTTGAAATGTGCCTGGTCCTGGTTGTAAAGCTCCATGTAGCCCCCTGTGGTTTTGTCTACTACAGTTTGCTGGGAAACTATGAAGGAAAAAATCTACAGGGTTACTGTGGGACTCAAGGTTAAGACTCAAGATGGCTGTGCTCATGTCAAGCTGAATCCATGCAGTCCCCCAAGAAATAAGAAGGAGGAGGAGTCAGCTGTATCAGGTCCTGACCCATGAAACAGCCTCCCTCAAGGCCTGACACTTTTTGGAGACAAGGGCATCTTTTTTCCTTCGTGCTTTTCCAACTCTGAGATTCAAGCAATGCAACCCCATTTTACAGAGTAGCAATCACACACAGAGCTCAGGAAGCTGAAGGGGACATGGGAGTGGTGACATTTCAGGCCTTGGCATCCTGAGCCCAGAGTGCTTTGCAAAAACCCACTATTCCCTATGGTTTCCCTCTAGCCCCACCAACTACTATCATACCGGGACTTGCTTATGAGGTCAGGTGTGGGAACAGTGGAAAAGGGGATACTTTTTAAGTTTGCCATGTTTCTTTCCAAAAAAGCTCTTCACTCTGATTTTATAATTTCTGACTCCTGGAGCTGGGCACAAGGTCTCTTCTTAAACAGAGGGAAGACCAATGAATGTGACAAAATAGTAGGCGTGCTCTCCAGACGCAGTGGCCAGGGAAAGAGAAATGGCTCTCTCCGGGTTTGCATTCGCCACAGACACAGAAAAGGAAAGGAAGTCAGGGGGCGGGGGAGGTGTGAGAAAGAATAACTTTACAAATTGTACCAAACCGGAAAATACTGCAGAGGACACTGGCGGTTTGGGGCTGTCACAGCAAATAACTTTCCGTTCTATATTAATGTTTCCTGCTCTCCTTCTCCCTCTCATGACTAATCTTGTTTTTCTAGTGGATGCTTTTTCCAATATACTCTACTTTGGCCTGTTTTCTATTTGCACATATTGATGGCTCCTCGGGTTTTTATGACTGCCTGTCCCAGGACGGCCCGGGACCCCCGCCCTGCGCTCGTGGGCTGCATCCTCGGCTCAGCTGTGTCTTCACAGAGACCGCTGTGTCCCCGCCAAGCAACTGTGACCCGGCAGCACGCTTGACTTCTTAGAGTCCCCGTCTTTGTCGCTTCCTGCTGCCCTCACAGTGTACCCCAGACTGGGAGCTCAGGGACAGTCACTTCTCCGCAGGAAGCTGGGACAACCAAGAGGGAGGGGCCAGCAGCCCTCCTCCAAGCCCCCTCCAAATGCCATCCCCTTGGGGTAGGATTTCAGACATTCACTCCAGGAGACTCAGTCTCCCTGAGCTACAGAAGGAAGGAGAAGACACTCACCCCAGACCCGCTGCAGGAGAACAATGTTCAAAACCCACCCGGGGGGCCAAGGAAACTAGGTTATTCAAACGCCACTGAGGGGGCGGGGTTAGGAGTGAGACCTGGTGGCCTCCCGTCCCAGAAGGATGCTTACCCATCCCCTCTCCTACAGTTCTCCTACACCCGGCCCCCAAGAGGACGCCACCCAGAGCCTCACCCCAGGGCCCAGGGCCCCGGGCCCAGCCTCTGCCTCTCAGGAGCCCCTCGCCCTGCATCCAGGACTAACTACCTCCTTTCGTGAGAGACATGTACGTCTCCAAGGAGCCCACCAACGCCTGTTCCTTCAAGAAACTCATGCCCAGGAAGAACTGCCAAGGCAGGTGCTGGAGCAGAGTGGTGAGAGTGACTCTGCCCCCGGGGCCTCATCTGAAGCCTGAACCTGGGGTCCACCTCCCTGTTCCGCTGGGAGCCCAGGCAGTGGCACAGAGCGTGCACTAAAACACAGCAGAAGTGTCCAGAGAGCCTCAGGGCCAGGGGACATCCCTCGGCTTTTGTTAATCCTCAAAGCTGAGCCTCAGAGGAGGGCTGGGTGCAGCTGGTTTATCTGGGAGCAGACCCTGAGGGGGGTATTAGGAAGGGTACAGAGAGAACCCTATGGGAGCCCAAGGGGAGTGCACGGCTGCTTCCTGGGGCACCAGTCATTGGTGCCCAAAGCCAGAGGTGAGAAGCCACCCTTCCTGACCCAGGCTCCTTGACCTGTGCATCTGTGCCAGTGGGACCAGATGAGGCCAGTGGGGGAGGCGGGAGGTGATGGGTAAGGTTTGGGTCCAGGGGCCCAGACTGCCAGGGGCTGTGGTAGCTCACAACAGGAAGGGAAGTAGATGAGGCCCCTGGGCAGAGGCTTGTGGGGACACCAGGACCTCCACTCTGCTCTCAAGGGGCTGCACCCACCCACGGGTGCTCCCAGGCCAGGCTCTGTCCTTGCACGTCCAGAGGAGACCCAAGATCTGCCACTCCCCCCACAAGGGCTTGGAAGGTTGCTGGCCCTTAGGCTTCTCCGGTGTCCCAGACTCTCCAGTCTCCTCCAACTGTCAGCCCCACCCAGGCCCTGGAAGCCCTAAAGCCCCACCCAAGAGCTCTTTTGTGGAAATAAAAATAAACTTGAGTGAGAGCTCAACAGAGAGAGGGATCTGGGTACCAGTGGAAGTGCATCTGTGCCTGAGTCCCTTGAGCCCACGGGTGGGGGAGATGGGCTGCTGCAGCCCAGGCTGGTGCCCGAGAGATGGCAAAGGACTGAAGTCTTCTGTGGGGCAGCAGAGGCAGGAGACTGGCCTCAGAAGGGAGAGAAGCTGTCAGGTTGCCCTGGCCGCAGGCATCTCAAGGAGGATGCCCGTGTCTGTGTCCCCTGGGCCCGGGGCCTTGAATTAGGGTTAGGGAGCCCCGCAGCAGGCAGTGGCTCCCTGTTTGGGGTGCAGACAGCACCTCTGCTGTGCCAGGGTGACAACAGGAGGCTCTGCTGTGCTCCCCAGGACCCTCCATCCTCTCCCTGCAGGGTGAGGGACTGGCAGAGGCTCAGGTAAGTCTGATACCCGTCCAACTCATGCAACAGAAGGCAGCAGACAGGAGCAGCCCACACACATCACCAGCCACCCCTCAAGTTCACGGGCTTCTCCTCTGACCAAGAGCTACCCATTGCTGGCACCAAGTAGCAAAACAGGGAGCCCAGACCTCAGGGCCCCCCACAACCCATTTGGACCCTCATTCTAGCTCTAACCAGCTGTGTGAGCAGAAGTAACTCACTCAGCTCTGAGCCTCCAGGATCCCCTGCGTGAAGTGGGGCTGGGGGCTCTTTCTTACAGAACTGTCAGGAGGCCTGAGCCTCCAGGAACAAATGTGAATGGAAATTAAAACATGCACACAGCCAGCACCCAGTAGCTGTGACCATTCCCACACACCCATGAAAGTTATGGCTTCTTCACAGACCCACTGGAGCCCACCCAAAGCCAGAATGGACTCTTCCATGGAGACATTGTCAGATCCATGATGCACTGGGTCCTTCTCCCCCACTTCAGGGTTCATTGGGGAGGCTGAGTGTGGAGCTGAGGCCCGGGGTTGGTCTCTGGTGATCTCATGTCCCTGAAGCCCTGGCCATTCACACAACAGATGGCCTCTGGGAGTGACTGAGACTCTCTCTGCCCACATGTCACTCAAAGCTGATGACACCAGGATGACAGAGCTGTGGCCTTGTTCCTGTCACCAGGTGACCTCAAGAAGGAGGACAGGGCTGTATCTGTGCTCTCCCTGACAAGGACCATGAAAGCTCATAGTCACATCCTCTGGGAAGCCTTCCTCGATTTCCTCCCTGGACGTCCTTGCTGTCTTCTGATCTTTATTTGTTTTTCTTTCACAACATCAAAGACCTCCTGTGCCTTCCTAGGCCAGCTGCACATTCTCCCAAAACAAAAGCCTTAGGCTTCCACGCAGGAGTTGTGAACAAGTGTCATGTGAAGTGTAGGCCACGGTGCATCCCCTTTCTGCCACTTCAGACCCACTGTGGGGTTTCTGGCTTCTATTGGATGGCTCTTTACATAAGGAAAAGTCAGGCATCAGCATGCATTTTGCCTTTTTTTCCCTATGTTGTCCAATCCCAGTTTAACTGCAGCGGTTAAGAGCATGTGGTCTGCAGGGAGGGCCACCAACATCACCTAGCCATGTTTGCTAGCTCAGGTGCACTGTGACACAGACTACCCAGCTCTATGGGTCTGTGACCCCCATGGTCATCACAAGCACTGTGTGCAAAACTGTGGCAAAGGCCAGTGGGTTTTATCAATATCCCACATACTACCTTTGCTCATGCAACATGCCAGTGCTCTTCATTCTGTACAGTTTCACTTAAAAAACACATCAAAGAAAATTATGAATAACTTCATGACGATGACAGCAAGCATTTAGCCCCCCTGGGTACTTCTGAGAGTGAGGCCCATGTGACAGGGCTTTCACGTGCCCAAGAAGCCCTGATCCCTGCCTCAGAGGCCTCAGATGTGGTTTCTTTGCTGCTGGAAGGTGGGTTCTTGTGCAAGGCATTCACGTGTGGGTGAACAATGAAGGTGAATCATGGAAGGATGGTGTGAACACCGGTGCCAAGTTGGGGCTGGCATGCTGTCCACATAAGCTGGTTTCTGTCCTCCTCCTCCAGCTGTGTTAAAAAGCAGAGGCCACGAGGTCACAATGATGCCCACTCTTCCCAGAGGAGGCCCCGAATCCTCCTGCAAAACTAGCTTTTGCAATCCAAGTCTTGGAGGAAACATCCCTGGCCCCTGCAGAGATGAGTTCTGTTCCCAGAGAACCTCTGGAATCAATCGGATGTGACTCATTCACTCAGCAAGGAAGTCCTTGTGAAGGGCCCAGTGTGGGCACCAGTGATAGTGGGAAGGCCTTGCTGGGAGAGGACACAAATGCACAAAGGCACATGGCAAAGAAGGAAGGAGAAGATAAAGCTGGGAAGAGGGAAGGGAAGGTGGTGTCCAAAAGGCCACTCGCCAGGGTTGGAAGAAGTACCAAGTCCTGGTGGCTTCAGTAACATAAGTCTACTGTGTCCTAGTCCTGAGATCCTGTCATCCAGAAGGCCCTGCCCTGCAAGGCCCTTGGAAGTGTCCTCCTGCCCTTTATAACCACCAGGGCCCAGTCACCACAATCCTCCAGCCTCTACCGTCACAAGGCCACCTCTTCTCTGTGTGTCTCTGTGCCCTCTTACAGGGACATCTGTCCTACTGGATCACACCTCACCTGTCACCTGATTCCATCTGCAGGACCCTATTTCCACACAAGGTCACTTCAAAGGTGCCAGAGCTGAGACTTCTACTTGCCTGTCTAGGGGACACAACAGTACAGCTGGCGAGGAACTGCATGAAGGCTGAAAGCTTGGAAGGTCTTATGGGCACTGGCAGCTGGCACATGGGCCCTAGGCAGTCTGTTTCCTCCTGGTGAGGCTGAAGAAAGCTGGGGCTCCAGCCTCAACCCTAACTTCTGCACCTTGCTGGCTGCCAGATTTCAGTGGGGAGGTAATTACTCAGTTTTCCTCACTCAGAACAGGAAAAGTATGCTACCACTGAAGCTCAGATGGCCCTGGTCTCCCAGGGAATCCCACTGTTTCCAGGCCTTTGCATCCACACTTCTGGTTTCCAATTTCCTAATGCTTTCGGGAGGTTATTCCCTGATGGCTGAATCCTCCGGCTTTGTCTGGACTGAGTCTTTAGATGCTGGAATTAATCTTTTTTGGTATTCATGGAGAACATACTCAGATTTTTCTTGGTTTGTTTTTCCAAAGGACTGAGGAAATTAACTCGTATAAACAACGGCATCGTGCAGATCTCTCATTATCCATTCCTTCGGTACCTGTACCAGAAGCCGCTAGGTTTTGTGCTTTTGAAACAATAACCAAAGCACAATAAATTTCGCTGGAGGTTACTGTCTGAGACAGATGGCTCAGCACTTTCCCATCATTCAGCAAAAGAACAATAGATGTAGGATTCTTTTCTTTGCTACCAAAGCTTCCTGTCTTTGTGTCTAATTAACTATTCTACTTTTAGTCAGTAAATCAAGCAACGATGGGCCTGGTTCTTCATGTTGCCAAAGGACCCGTGGGTAAAATCTCGTGCTTCAAATTTCACTGAGCCTCTCAGTCCAAGCTGGGTTTAGTAAAAGGAGCAAAGGTTCGGAGCAGAGACCTGACCAGACACTCTGATCTGTCCTCTAACTGCCTGGTGACCTGGGGACCTTGTAACCTGCCCGGTCACTGCTTCCTCCTCTGTGAACAGGATCATGGCACCTGCTCACTTGCTTAGTTTGCAGAGTCTCTGGGAGAAAGCAGGGAGGAAATTAATGCAGAGCCACTGGGAGAGAGATAAGGAGCTCCCCAAATGAGGGCTGCAGTCAGCCCCATGCATCTTGCAGAACTCATTAGCTGTGAGGCAAGGGCCAGGGCACTAAACCAGGCCAGATGTCACTCAGAACCAATGCCTGGGGGTTGCGGGGTGTATTTCTTTCTGTCTGCTGATGACCTTCAAAAGGTTTCCTCCTAACCAGGGGTGGGGAACTGCCTGGGAATGTCTTGTGGGGAGGGTGTGGGGAGGTGAACTTAATGTACTTCCTAGGTCTTAAACCAAAATCTTTCCTCCCCAGCTGGGTTGACTAGTCCCTCCTAATACCAGGGGTCTGCAGAGGGAGAAGGGCACATTGGGCCCAGACAGAGATGCCAGGAGGGCTGATGTGAAGTCAGAGCATGGAGTGAATTGATGGCCTGGTATGATGGCACCAAAGATGCCAGTCCACAGTTGTCTGGAAGCCAATGGCAGAGGTCACTTTTCCACCCCTGGGACAAATACGTGACACCCACCACTTAGATAGAGGAGGAGAAATTTCATTGGTTTCTGGTTTCCAGTGGGTTCAATCAATGGTTGGCTGGTTGCAGCCCAGAAAGGCCTGGCAGAGGAAGGCCGCTGACATCATGGTTGCCAGGAAGCAGGTGCCAGTACCAAGGACACACCCCTCTCAGGCACCTCCCCTCCACCCAGGCTCCACCTCTGGACACGGACTTCTGGGGCACTTCTTGTATGTAAACCCTAACCTTGACCCACTTACAATCTGCACAAGGGAATACATGTATTATCCAAAACCAACACTGTACCCTCCCTGCCACTGTGTCCCCTGGCATCCATCTAAAAGCTCAGGTGGGGCCTGAGAGGACCTCTACTCCCTCCTGAGACAGTCCACTGCTGTGCCCGCCTTGACCGCAGCATTTGGGAGGATGAGGGAGATGCCAAATGACCACAGTCACAGCACACAGAGCCAGAGGAGCCCGGGACCCTCAAGCCAGTTGATTTTAAAATGTAACTTTTACTTTTGTAGGTTCTCCCTCCCCTCAAATTCTACACAGATCCTGTGTTTGGAAAGAAGTGAAACCCCTCTGCTCCAGGCCAGGCGGGAGGTGGGAGGTGGCATTTCTCTCCCTCCCACTGAATGGCTGGAGCCTTGCAGAACAAATTCAAACCCTCACCTCACAGAGCTGGACAAGCAATGGAGGAAGAGGCAGCGACTGAACAGAGCCGATCCTGACCCAGCTGCTGGGGTGTAGACTGCAGTGGAGCCAGAGCTGAGCGTGCCTGGGCCACAGGCACAGCAGATCCTGGGAGCCTGGAACACAGACTTGCCTCTGCTGGCTCGCTGAGATGCAGAGGCCGCTACTCCAGCCCCAGACCCACAGACACACAAGTGCGGACACAGCTGGCCACCAGCCCTGTCTGCCATGAAGCAAAGGGCAGCAACCAGACTACTCAGGCAAGAAAATGCGATGGACGTTGTGCCCAAACTGTCCCCGGCGCAGGGCCCAGAGTCTCCACAGCTCTTTTCTCTACTCTTCCTGTTTCCCTCCCCGCTGTCCCAGCTCTCACTCCCCCCTCCTCTCCTCCCTCTCTGCTTCCCTCTGCTCCAGTCTGTCTTGTTCTCAGGCAGACTGTCCTTCATGGTGGCAGAACAGATGCCAGAAGCTCCAGGCTTCCAGCCTCAAATCTCCAGAAAGAGAAGTTTCTTTTGGTCAACAATTCACGTAGAAACCTAGAGCCCAGTCATCGCTGGCACCAATGGGACCAGGGAAGGCTGATCAGCTCAAGACCTTCTCATATCGCCTCCAGGACTGCGGTGAGGCTGAATCCAGCCAGAGCATGTGGACCACTCAGGGGAAGCCTGGCCCAGGATGGGGATTTCACCATCCCCAGGAAGGAGGGTAGGCAAACACCAATGTCCTGCATATGACGATCGATCTTCAGTTCTAAATTCTTAGGAAAATGTCAAGCTATTGGAGAGATCATTTATTTAAAGAAAGCGAAAATGTACTATTTAATTTTAAACGTAATCCTTGTAAGAATTAAATAAGAATCAAAAAGCCAAATTCCAGACATGTTCGTAATCGTGCTATTTAAATAGTAAAATCACAGCTCCAACAGGGCTGGGTGTTTGGTTAAACAAGTCAGGGTTCTCCTCCTGATATGCCTGATGCTTTTTTTCTGGAACAGTTATGCTGACAACAGCCATGTAGAAGGGGCTTCCGGGGGGAGCAGAGTGAAGGCCCAGAGCACCCCACACCTGGGTGGGGCTCATACTTCTATCCCAAAATCCTTCTTAAGGCCAAGATAGAAGAAAATGAGGAAATTTTCATATGTAGGAATTGTGGCTGATAGGCCATTATGCATAGGAGTGAGAGTGTGTGTGTGTGTGTGTGTGTGTGTGTGTGTGCGCGCGTGCACGCGTTTAAGCACCTGAGATAATAAAGGAAGGACTGCCGTGCCATTATTCTGACTCCCCTGCAAGCTTGCTGGGAGATACTGAAAGGCTCCCAGGCTCTGCTCTCTGTCCTCAGCATCCCCAGGGGTCCAGCACTGGGGGTTCATCTGTAACAGTGGATGGGGGGAGAAGTGTGGCACAAAATCATGAGCTGTGCCCAGTGTGCAGATGGTTTGAGTGTATCTTTGTGTGTTGGAGTTTCATCCCCTTTGTGAGTTATTAACAAGGTAAGAATTTGGAGATGGGGCCTTAGGTAAGTGATTTAGATTCTATCAAACCATAGGAAGCATGTGTTCCTGGTTGAATCTTAGTGATTTCATAAAGAGAGTGACCAGACAGAAACACACACTCACATGCACACACATGCACACATTCTCTCTACCTCTCTCCACGGCATATACTGCACTGACTCAGAACTCCACCAGCAAGTTGAGCTCCCAACAGTGCCTCCATCATGGCCTTCCAAACCCCTGAACTCAACTCCCTTGTCATTGAAATGACCCAGTGTATGGACTCGGGGCACTGACAAGAGAAAATACAAGATGTTCTCATGGGTGCGTGGAAGAGGGCAGGCACATGAACCTGGCTGCCTGATGTTGCCCTAACTTCATGATCTTCCTATAATTTCATAATAATACTCTGGAAAGAGTGTGGTTGCAGGTGTAATTGGTTAAGATGAAGCAGTGGTTGGAGTGCTTCCCCCCAAGGTTCACATGTTGGAAAAAACCTTCAAATTCATACTTTGGTGGTGTTTGTAGAGGAGTCCTTTGGAAGGTGATTAGGGTTAGATAAGATATAAAGATGGGCCCCTACAATGGAATTAGGGCCTTTTTAAGAGGAAAGACCCAGACAAGCATGCTTGCTTCCTCTGTCCATGTGATACACTCTACCATGTGATGGTGTGGCAGAAAAGCCCTCCCCAGGTGCTGCCACACTGATACTGCACTTAAAAACCACCAGAAAAATTACTCTGGTTTAGATCTAAAATTTCCCCCAAAGTCTCTTGTGTTTGGAAGGTGATTGGATCAGGGGGTGCTCAACTCCTCAGTGGATTCAACCATGGATGAGTTCATAGCCAAGTCTGGTTTTGGGAAGTAGGGCCCAGTAGGAGAGGTGGATCACTGGGGACATGACTTGAAAAGGTGTATCCTCATCCCCTGGTCCTCTCTTCTGGCTCTATTTCCTAGATACCATGGAGAAAGAAGTCTTTCTCCTCAAAGTTCTTCTGCCATATTACCTTGGAACCAGCTGACCATGAGGTGAATCCTCAAAGACCCATGAGCTAAAATAAACCTCTGCTCCTTAAAGTGTGGATGTCAGGTATTGTGTCCCAGTGGTTGAAGAAGTGACTCACACAGAAGTAAGGCCATTGTTATTGCTTCTCAGCCTTTTGGCTAAGATCAAGTGTAGAAGTAAGGCCATTGCTGTGACTACACATGACTATGTGGTTCAGAAACTCTTGGAACTGGTTTTCAGGAGGAATTTGGAAACACATGCAGAAGCCACCTGGAAAAGGCTTAAAGTACTGGAATGCAAAGAGAGGAGGAATGGATTGATGGAAGACTCTGGTTCAACCTCAGAAGGACCAACTGCTGAAAGGACTACAGACGGTAAAAAACAAACTCAGTAGGTTTTAGCTGAGAACAAGGACTCCATTGGCAGTTTGACCAGGGGCCGGTGCTGCACCCTGACAGAAAATTTGTGTCCAGTTTGCCCATGTCCTGAGACTTTGCGGGAAGCTTAGATTAATGGCAGTGGACTAGTTAATCTGGTGGAGGAGATCCCAAACAGATTTGCGACAGGAATATTTCTGGCTGCTTTTAGTCAGATCTACAATGAAAATCAGCAGTGGAAACAAGGTGTAAAATGTTTTCAGTTTCAACAGAAAAAGAAGAACCTGCAAAGTTTGGGACATGAAGAGTGTGGTTGCTTAAAAAAAAAAAAGTTAGCATTAGAAAGAAATCAAGTGCTTTACATCAAGAAAGTAAGATGGCTCAAAGAAACCTAAAGAATCAACATGACCCCTTTCCCTTTGTAGGATCAAAAGGGGAAATTTGAAAGCTTTTCTTTGAAAAGAGAATTCTAGACCCCCCACTCAAAGAGGACTGCATAAGAAGTTTGCTCCATGGGCCTTATTTTACAATACTCATCCACCTAGGCACTCAGAGGCCTCTGCAGCCATGATCCAAGGGGGTCTGGATACTGCTGGAGTGAGCAACAGATACTGGCATCATCTGACTGATCCTGTTCTTACATGCAGCCACAATACAAGAGTTATGGGGTTATAGATGCCTCCACCAAGATTTCAGAGGAAAGTCTGGAGAGCCAGGCAGTGCACCCAAGAGGGCAGTGCATGAAGTTAGGGGGTGACAGTCTAAGAAATTGAAAAAGCCAAGAATGTAGAACATCTTGCTGAAAAACTTTGCAAACAGTAAGAGAAGCTAACCTAAGAAAGAGTTACAACCAACAAAACTATTGGGTTTGGGTCACTCAAGCCTTTCAGAGCTTATATCTCACCATCACCTGCCTTGGTTGCTAGACACATAGCTACAGAATTTAATGTTTATCCCTGTAGGTTTTGCTCTTTCTCTTGTCCTGTTCCTTTAATACAACCATGAACTAAATAACCTCCTATTATTTATAAACTATACAGTCTGGAATTCAGTTGTAGCCACGGAAAATGGACTGAGAGGGATAACAGTAGTGCTGTATTGAGTCCTTCCTGAAATTTTACTGGTGTCCTTGTGAGAAGCAGAGAAAAGACACAGGGACAGATATTCAGGGAAGAGGCCACATGAGTAAGAAGCAGTGATTAGAGTGAGGCACCTATAGTGCAGCTGCATGCAGGAATGCCAGCTGGCACCAGTGACTGAGATTTCATCTGAACTCTGGAAGGTGTACAGCTTGCTGACATGGAAACATCTCTGTTGGTTCAAACCACCCAGGATGCAGCTCTTCACTAGGGCAGCCTTAGGACATAAACACAGTTCCAGACAAGGAAGGCTACTATAAAGCCTCCCAGAAACCATGGGGAAGGGGCTTGAGGCCACAACTCAGGGAGAGAACTAACTTGGCAGAGTCTGGCTCAGGAAAAGCTGTATCAAGAGGCAGCTTACCACACTGATGACCCCAGCCAAGAGGTCCACAGACCTGTTAGTCAACTCCTCCTGCAGATCTCAGCTCAAATCCTCTTCTTGGAACCTGTTTCCTCAGCACCCAGCCTCGTACCAAGGGTCTATTCTGTCCCTCTTGACCTCCATTGGCCCCGTAAGCTAAGCCAAAGGCAGATGAATCTCAACATAAACTGATTCATCAGATGTGGCTTGGGACAGGTCCCTCCTTGACCTTTGATTTACACAGAGAGCCACCCATGATCCTTCTTCTCAGCTCCCCACTCAATGTTCTGTCTTTATCCATCTATCTCGGTCCCAATATGATGAGAGGGACCGAGATCCAGACCCTCATGCCAGCAGCTCCCTGGAAGGTACTGCCATGGGTCCAGTGGTAGCCACAGCCATGATGCATCATGGTGTGATGAGGATCACATCATCTCACTCATCATTCTCTCACCTAGGGCCAGCACCACCTCCTGGACATCAGGCAGTCATGGCCACCTTTGCTTCTTCATTTTGTACCATCAGCTCTTTTGTGTGCCTACTCAGCCAGTTGCTGTGCTAGGTCCCTCTGTTTGGTGACAGGTCTAGCATGGATGCTCACTGGTCTACACTCTTCCCCTACAGTCTGGAGCCTCAGTCATGTAGCTCTTGGCCAGTGCCCTTCTCAGTACCACCCAACTACAGCGACATGGTCATGTTTCTTGTCATGCATCTTCCCACAGATGTGTAAGTGCTTCAGGTCAGGACTCCTTTGTCTTATCCACACTGTTTCCTTCGTTTCGTGCCCAGATATCAAGACATCCTTTTCAGAATGCAGAGGCCTAGCCATCAGAAGAGAAGATGCTAGAGCTGCTTCAGAAGCAGAGCTCAGCCTCAGAAATGAGCCTGTAGCCTCCTCCTAATCTGCTCGTGTCTGTGCTTTGATTTAATTCTCTGGCAGGGGTGGGGCCACATCTTGAGTTGGCCAGCAGTGATGCCCTGTCCCCACCTCAACCACCACCTCCTGCTCCCCTTTCTCCTCCAAACACACACACATGCACACATGCATGCACGCACACACACACACACACACACACACACACACACTCATGCACACACCACCTGCCAGCTCCAATGCACAGGCAATTACAGAGAGGAGTGATGTCCTGAATGTCCAAGGGGTCAGCTATTGGCTGTGTCCTCTCTGGGGGGCTCCATGCCACAGAATGTTTTGTGGTCCTGCAGGGGAGAAGCTGCCAGACTGTGGGGCCAGAGCTTTGGGACCAACTGAGGCAGAGCTTGCAGCTTCCTCCTTCCCCACTGCTTCAGGTAGCACAAAGCCTGGGAAACAGGATGGAGCCTCCACTGCAAGCACCTCCACTCCACAGAAGGTTCTGTCAGGATGGAGAGGCATCATGGAGGCAGATTGGGTAGAAGCCAAATCAAGAGAACAGGAGTGGGTGGCAGGGCTGGGCCCTAAGGCGGTCAGCACTGACCCATGGGCTAGTGTGCACACTGGAGAACCTCTGCTTCCCCAGCTGTGACTCCACCTCCCAGGGTGGAAAAGACCATGCCTCCCGCAGGCCAGCTGCCACTATGCCCTGGGCTGCAGAGGAAGGTTGCATCCACCAAGGCACTTGGGCACCTGTCTCTTCAGCCTCGCATTCTTACCCATACACCAGGGAAGACAGCACCATCTGCCCTTCCAGGTGGATCTGGGGTAAAATGGGCTGCAAAGGAAGCGCCCAGCACCTGGCCCTTAGCATTGCATCCAACACCCAGCCCACAACACACCCCTGTGGTGGGATAGCTCCTCCTCTGCAGAGAGCCAAGTGGTGTGGCCCTGAGAACACAGAGCCCACTCCTCCACAGTCTGCAATAGACTGTGCCACTGGCCACAAAAGCATGGGCCTCGCTGCACCTCCCTGCCTCCCAGGTGTCACAGTGGGCAGATACTGTCCTGGTGCCCATCTCTTACCTGTGCAGAGGGAGCAGCCAGCTGAGACATCACAACCTCCTGGTCACCTCAGCACCATGGCTACAGGACACCATATTGGCCTCCACCCTGAAGCAAGGTGGCTGGCCCAAGTGTCAGAACTACCTGGGCCACTTCCAGTCTTGCAAGCCTTGCACAGCACTCCTGTCTGACCATGTGGAACCCAGAGAGCCCTGCAGCCCCACAGATGGGTCCCCATCACACCAACCACCTGCTCGTCTGGCCCATCTCCTCTCGCCCCTCTTTCCCTCATCACAGTGAGCATCGTGACTGCTTCTGCCAGTGGCTGATTCAGGGATACTCGCCCAGACAGACACTCACTTCCTCTCTCTGTGCCCTTCCCTGCACTTTCAGGTGCCTGGTGGTCAGGGCCACCATTGGCATGGGTGATGCTTTTAGGCAGATGTCTAAGTGGCAGCCTCAGGCAGCTGAAGGAGATCAAATGTGTCTCTCAGCCTGGGCTGATGCAGCCCCCTTGTGGGGACTGAGGCCTTGGCACATGATCTCGGGTGCCAGCGTCTACTCACCCACAGACCTCTGTGCAGGGCCCACCCTGAAATGAATGGTATGTACTCCTAAGAGTAGCCTCACTCCAGGTATTTAAAGGATCAACCTAGTCTGAGTCAAAATGTCCAATTCCTCATCCAGTTTCATGCTTCTCTTCCTCAAGTCCAGATCCAGTGATGGGCACAGCTGAGCAGAGGGCTGTGAGGAGCAAGTGTGTGACCCCTGGGAGCCTCTGCTCTGCAGTGCCTCTTTGGGCTGGTTCAGGGATCAAAGATGATGACCATGAAGGACCAAACCTCACTTGCTTGGTGTTGCTGCAAGGTTCCCAGAAGCTCCACTTTCTGGCACCCAGCAGTGGCCCTTTCTCCCACGTGGGGATTGTTGCTCCAGGTTCTCTCTTCTAGACCCCCTCCCAGAGGTTGTAGGATGAACCATGGCATCGTGTCTGCAGCAGACTGTGCCACTGGCCATGAAGAGCATGGGCCTCACTGTGCCTCCCTGCCTCTTGGGTGCCACAGACATACCACCCAAGGGCTGTTGGAGGTTGCAGGATATCATCTTTTGCCACATTGGGCTGCAGATGCATGGGGACTGCTAGTGACTGAGCATGTCCAGGTCTGGCCCAATCCCTCTCACAATGTCTATTCAGCTCCATGCAGCTTGGGGCTTCCAGCAGGGAGCAACTTCTATTGTTCATTTTCCATGACAACCCTGAGCTCAGGGGACACAAACAGCTATTCCTCCACCCCAAGTCTGGAGCTGTCACTCCATCCACTGCCCATCCTTCTCCATACCATCACCTTCTGTCTCGCCAGGGAAAGGTGAGTTCTCCCTGCTCCTCCCCACTTGCTGGGCCACTGGGGCAGCTCCAGGACACAGAGGCATGAGGGGCCTTGTGCACGTTCTTATAGGCAGAGAACGCTGCCTTAGCAGGTGGTGCCCAGAGGCCCCTCCTCTCTGATTAAACTCTTTTAGTTCCTCACCTCTCTACATGTGCCAGAGGTAGGTGATGGGGTCACAGAGCTGTCTGTCTCCTGCTCCTCTGAACTTGCATGGGCACGTTAGTCCTGAGCTCAGCTCAGCTCAGCTCTGTGGAGACATGAACTGTCAGAAGAGGCCCCAGCACCCACCTCCTGCAGCACAACATTGCCGCACCTGGTCTCTGTCATACAGCTGAAACTACTGAAGCCACGTCCTGTGGGAGGAGCCAAGACCTTTCACTGGTTCAGTTCAGCCTTAGAGGCAATAGGTGATGTCACTGCCCCTTAATGACAGTCACTGCTGGATCCACAACGTGAACATAACAATGTCTGCTGAAGCTGGGGCTGTTACCTTTGAGAGGTGCCAGACGGAGGTTGCTGCTTAAGTCAAAGGCAGGATCAGTGTCCTTGCTGCCTCAGAACTCAGGGCACGAAGGTTCACTTGGTTCCACTTCTCACTCATTTGCCAGGCTCTCAGGCGTGCCCTGCTGATGCTGTCAGACTTCCTGTGCTTCTCTTTCTTTAATGACTTTCACACAATTTCTATGCCGTGTGTGTGTGTGTGTGTGTGTGTGTGAGAGAGAGAGAGAGAGAGAGAGAGAGAGAGAGAGAGAGAGAGAGAGAGAGAGATGCTTTCAAATAGTTGGGGAAGACAATGTTTCTAAGAACATCCAATCTAGACCCCAAGGGGGTTAGACCAGACCATCGATGATGATAATGATGATGATGGTGGTGATGACGATGATGGTAGTGGTAATCATGATGGTGAGGGGGGAACGACAATGGTGGTAGTGGTGGCTATGATGAAGATGAGGAGGAGGAGGAGGAGGATGGTGATGGTGGTGATGTGGTGGTGATGGTGCCGTCGTGGTGGTATGGTGGTGATGATATTAATGATGGTATTTATGCTGGTGATGATGATGATGATGTTCATGATGGTGATGTGATGGTGATGATGGTTATGATGGTGATGGTGTTGATGGTGGTGATTGCATGGTGGTAACTGGTGGTGGTGGCAGTGGTGTGGTGGTACTGGAAGCAGCTGTTGTCTGTGGAAAACTTGAGTTTGGTTCCATCATGCTCAATTACTCCTATGCATAAGGTCAGCTGCTCCAGAGGCTGATTGGGAAATTTGTCAAAACTATGTGGCCAACCCTGCAATCCTCCTGTCTCCAAGACAGTTTGGCTTTATGGATGGAATTAGGAGGACCCCTGAGTGCCCAACTAAGAATTCTCAGGACTAAGATAAGACCACCTGCTGTGTTGGGTGCTGAGTGGAAAGTTTTGAGAGATGCTGTGAGGACTCAGGGCATGAAAGAGAGGGAAGAAGGAAGAGCAAGAGAACTTCAAGCAGCAGGATGGGCAAGGCCTGCAGAAAGCTGGCACCTGCATGGGGAGACCGAGGTAGCTGCCTGGTGAGAGAGGCCACCTCCAATGCCCCAGAGAGGAATGGTCTTTGCCAAGCATCTGATGCAAATCCCTGCTTCTCAAGCAGCATCTGGCTGTGAGTGTGGACTGCTAACTAGGATTGAAGGCTGGTAGAGGGTTCTCCGAGGAACCCTTGTGAGCAGGTGATTTCATTTTGGGACGTTAGCTGCCATCCTGCACTGAGCTAATGCTCCCAACAATGCCTGTAACCTCATTTCCGGCTGGAGGACTGTGCATGCCCAGAACCGGGAGACAAACATGGGGATCTTTCCCCTGCTCTGACCAGCACCCACACCCCTTATCAGGAGAGCCTGGTCTCTGGACTCCAGCCTTGGATGACAAACTGCAGGCAGCCCATCACTCAGAACTGATGTCCACTGCAGTCTTGAGCCAGCCTGCGATCCACTCAGCCCACAGCCTCAAGTCAGCAAGATCATCATTTGGAAATGGCTCTCTCCGCCCCAGTCTATTTCACAGACTTGAGATTCATCTGTCTAATCTCTTATCTGTAGCTATGAAATTATATTTCTCTCTTAATAGGCCCACCAGTGTTATAGATGAACAGTTCAATAGCAGGCGGCGGGGCAGCAGCAGGCATACTAAAAAGAGACATTTGCTTCTCGCACCCATAGCCAGAGCCGCCGGAGACCGTGCCTGGAATCTCAATCATCCTGGCCTTGTTTCCACCCCTGGGGTAGGCACCTCAGACCCAGCACAGTGAGACAGACACACAGCCATCCCCCTGCCAGCAGGATCTGGGGGGACTGAGTTAGGATGAGAGGTGTGAGGGGGAGGCTCCCTTCCCTGCTCCCTCCCTCAGGATCCCTTGGCCCTTTCCACCACAATACTGAGCTCTCCTTCCCTTACACTTTCTATAGCTCCCCAGTGACTTCATAATTTTGTGCCAACCCCAAAATTCTGTAGTATATTCAAGGAACTATGTCATTTTCCTCCTTCCTGGCCACTTGCAAGCCTCTCCCTGCGATCTCCTTCTCTGAAGGTTGGCTTTGTGTCCCCCAGTGGGCCGCCCTCTCTTTACTTCACTGGAAGCCAGCACTTGGCTTTGAAGCTGCACGAGGAGCCTTCCCAAGGTGGACACTGCCCAAAGCCCAGCTGCTGCACTGAGTGGCGAGTGGTGGCACCCAGGAGATAAGCCCGGTCCAACACCCTGGGCCTGGACTGTGCTCTTGTTGGAGCCCACACATGAGTCAGTGGAGGGTGTCAGGATGAGTCATCTGGGTCAGGGACGCCCAAGTCTAATGTGAACACTCCTCAAAGAAACAAGCAGAAGGACACTGTACCTCCAATCAGAGGAGAATGTGACACAGACGTGGAGGCAGAGGCTGGAGGAAGGCAGTGCCAGCCACGGAGCAGCAGGAGGCCCTAGGAGCTGCAGAGGCAGGAGGGTTCCCCAAGCACCTCAAGAGGAAGCACAGCCTTGACAACCCCTTGGTTTCAGGCTCTGGCCTCCAGAACTGTGTGAGGTAACATTTCTGATACCTTCAGCTCCCCAGTTTGTGATCATGAGTTCTGATGAGCCAGAAACTCACAGGCCTACAAGCTGGTCTAGTGCTGGCCACACACACTGCCCACCCGAGGCCCAGCTCTCCTCTCCACAGCAGCCCCCACTCTACCTAGGACATCCTCAGCCTCCTCTGTATGCTCATCCCCTGGGTTTGACCTGCCCAGTTCAGGCCATGCCAGGGATATCAGTCATGCAAATGCTACAAAACAGCTGATTGAGATCGCTGGGGTTGCTAGAGAACACCAAAGGGGACTGTGCCTCAAGGCTTCCACAGCTGCCCTGGGCCTGCCACCACCAGCAGCTTTGTGCACATTATCCCTGCAGGACACCTCTATCTCCCCTGGCGGGACCTTCTCCATTCCTCCCTGCCCCCAGCAGGAGCGTCTCACTCCCTCTGAGTTCACCCTCCTGGCTCACTGATTCACCAGCAGCAGGTAGACAGAAGAACAGTGGTGAAAATCCAGACTACAACTATTTATCAAGCAGGAACCAGATGCCAGACCAACAGGGTGCTGGACAGACAGAGTGCCGAGCAGGGAAGTCCCGGCTGGGGCCGCCCTGCCTTTGGGGTGGTGACCTGCTCCTTCCCCTTCCCCTTCCCTTTCCCTGCCTGAGCACTCCAGCTGCTCCCAACCACAGGACTAGTGCACATGGGCTCTGCCTGGGTCTGGAGGCACCTGACTTGAGCCGCAGGTGCTGGCTGTCAGAGTGCCATCTCATTTGCTAGCTGGTCGCCTTTCATTACGCTCACTCCAGTCTGATCCCCCCAAGGAGTGCTGGAAGTTCCTGGCGCTAAGAAGATGCAGCCAATTGAGCCTATCTCTGCCCAGGGAAAAGTGCTTCTCCCTTCTGTATGTCTCACGTCCTCAGCCTCCCCTCCCCCATCAGGGTCACCAGCCTTTTCTGCTTCTCCGCCATCGGTGAAGACTGCAGGCACTGGGACCTGAGCAGAGTGCCAGGCACAGGCAGCCATCAGAGGCACCTCGGTGAGGCAGTAACCTCGGGAGCTTGCAGACAAGATCAAGCCCAGACTCCTTGGTTGGCCAATCTCACGGTCACGTGAGGAACTGGTCCTCCCGGGGGGTAAAAAGAGGTTCGGGTAATGGACCAGAAGTTGAGTTCACCACTAAAGAGTGACTAAGATTGGGCGGGTGGGTAAGGGGGGGAGGACATGTCCAACATCAGGAGGAGGCAGAGGGGGGCCAGGCCTGGTGCAGGGATGCCAGGTGACTAGACTCCAGGACTGAGGCTGGAGATCTGGGAGCTGACAGCCAAGGACTCAGCATCCTGAGCCACCTGCTAACCTCGCAAGTCACCCTGGGTTTCTACAGCTTAGCTTCTCATCTTACAGATGAGAAGTACGAGGGTGGGTGGCAAGCCTGGCATGGCAAGTGCTTCTGAGTGCCAGCTCCGGTCACTTAAAGGACAAGACCACAAAAGCGGGCAGCCTAAAGGTCAGGCCGGAACTCGGGGGCTTCCCTCTGTCAGGAAGCGCTGGTGTGCACCCTTGCCGCCTGATCAGGTTAGCGTGATGGAGTCACAGCTGTGCTCCACAGGCTGGTTGGGGTTAAATCCGCAGCTGTCTACAGCAGCTCACTAGAGTGTCCAAGGAGACGAGGGGGATGGTGTGAGACAGGACGGGAAGAGTGGAGGAGGACACGGAGAGGAATCATGTCAGAATCTACAGAGCCCGGATCTAACTGGGTGGTTTGAAGAACTGAGGGATCGAGAGGAGCCCGTGTTGGAGCCTGAGTGATGGGACTGGGACCCGCTTAGGAAGGGGAGGAGGATGAGAAGCAGGACAGCCCAGGGCCCGGGGCCTCATGTGGACATGGAACTCTGAGCTTGGTGGAGTGCGACCAGGTATGGGTGGGGTCATGTGGAAGACTGGAGGAGAGTGGGAGGAGCCTAAGATCCCGGTTTCAAGGTCACCTTTGTCTGGCAAAGAGAGATAGCCAAGGACATAGACGACAGAGACAAGTGGCTCAGAGCACCCTCCACATTCATTCTCATGTCAGACATGTTGGGACTACAGTGAGATTTCTACTGAATCCTCACTGCTGTCTCACCATTATAAGGCAAAGCCTAAGTCAAGCTATCACTGAGTAGTGCCCTTTGCCCACTGCAGATACTTATTCTGACTTCAATCACGCCAGCACGTGAGAGGTGTTAGGTCATTACTACCTCCACGTGGATTTTCCTAATCACCAATGATGGTGATCAACTTGTGCTTCAGCTGCAAGTGGCAAAAAAACAAGTCAAGTTGAACACCAGATACAACTACTGCACCCAAAACAAGACATCACAGATGAGGAGCAGCTGGGTGGCAGATCAAGTCACTATCCTCTCTGTGATGCTCCGTCTTTCATGATTCCAACACCAGCATGGTGGTTCCAGACATCACATCAGCATGCGAGGCAGGAGCAGGGATGGGGGGAGGGGTCTGTGACATCTGTCTGCGTCACCAGGGCCCTTCTGACGTGGGCTTCCTGGTCAGCCTGTGTCTCCTGGCCACTCTGTGGTGTCAAGGACACCAGGCAAGGGACATCTTTTCCTCTCTCCTGATTGGGTTCTAGATCAGGGAGCAGAGCCAGGGGCTTCTGCTAGGGTAGCTATCCCTCATCCTCCAGAGAGGGCACCTCAAAAACCATCTGGGACCATGGAAGGGTAAAGGCCTGCATTTTAGAATCTGAGGGTTTTGAGGTGAGTAGAGAGGAGAGAGTCTTCACTTCTTAAGGAGCAGGGAAGATGGTGGCACAGGGAAGACACCAGGGTGGTGCTATCAGGTCCAGCAGAGAGGAGGACAGGAACAGGAGGAGGGGAGAAGAGGGGCAGTGGGCACCATGGCGCAGCCATGAGCAGAGCCAGGATGGAGAGCCCAGCACACCTGAACGGAGCCCAACCTGCCCACAGAGAGATGAGAAGGAGGTCACCTGGCTGGTGACGAGAAGGTGACAGTGGAGCTGTCCACATCTAGGCAGAGATGAGGGGCTAAGGTCAGCCTTGGAGAGTGGAAGCCTCCCCTTTCTCCCCCACCATAGGAAGGAAGAGACACTGTCAGGTAAGGTCTGTGTCAGGACACAGTGTGGTCTCAGTCAAGCTGGGAACCTGCTTCAACCTGCACCACCAGGTCAACCTGCACCACCAGGCTGCAGAAGGATAGGCTGCCTCACAGTATGCCCACCATGGTCCAGGTTCTCTGTGCCTCAATTGCTCCAAAATCCAATGGGAAGTGACAGCCCTAGTGATACAGGCTCCTTGACTTACAGTGGGCTGCATTCTGGTAAACCCAACCTAAGCTGACAAAACAGAAATACCTTCAGCACACCTAACCCATTGTCTTGGTTACTTTCCCATTGCTGAAACACAATACCTGATGCCCTCGAGATAAAGGAGGGGAGTGTATTTCAATATTTGTAGTGGTTTCTGTCCATCGTCGACTGGCTTCTGGGCAAAGTAAGATGGCCAAGAGCACCATAGAAAAGAAAGAGCTCATGCAGGACAGCCAGGAAGCAGAGAGATCAAAGGAGGACAGGGACCTACACCTTTCCAGACCATGCCCAGTGACCCACCTCCACAGCACCTGCCAAAGACCAAAGCTCAGCCTGGCCCGCTACAGTGCTTACACTACCCTAGTGGGTGAAGCCATCCAGAACAGAGCCTGTTTTGCAATGAAGTTTGAATGTTCTTGTGCCATTTGTTGGAAATCTATATCCAATAAGACTGACCACAGAGTGCACGGCAGAGTTTCAGCCATTCTCCCCTCCATCACTCAGTGGATTGGGAACTATGGCTGCCTGGCATGTGGAGGTGGCATCGAACCCTGTCACCAGCCTGGGAAAGATCAAATCACAAAGTCAAGGTGAGGTTTCTGCAGAATGCAAATTGCTTTACCACTATTATGAAGTCAAAAAAAATCTGTCAGTCAACCCACTGTTGATTTGGTGACTCTTCATAGTCCAAATATTTGCCCCCTACTGATATTCTGACTTCATTCCAACAGGTGTAAAATGTTGCGCTATCATTGTTTTACTTGGATATTACTAATTAACAATCATGTTTGTGTGCACACATGCATGCAGGAGGCTAGGGACTGAACCCTGCACCTTTCCACTGAGTTACATTCCAGCCACCCATTTTTATTTTTTATTTTAAGGCATGACTCACTAAGTTGCCCAGACTAAACTTTAACATCCACCAGCCTCAGGCTACCAAAATGCTGGAATTACTGGCATACACCATTTACGTGCATTCTTCTTCAGTGAGCTATTTGGATTTTTTTACTCATTTCAATTGACTTATTTGTCTTTTCATGTTGATTTCTAAGGTGGATTTATATATCCTGGGTTAGAGCTCTTAGCTATAAAAATTTATGTATTTTATATAATTTTTATATTTTATATAGCTTATATAAAGTAATAATATAATAAAATATAATGTATGTAAAATAATTTTTTTTTTTGCTTTTTGGAGACAGGGTCTCGCTTTTTGTAGTTCAGGCTGGCCCTGAGCTCACTATGGTGCCCAGGCAAGCCGCCGCGAACTCAGCAATCCTCCTGTCTCTGCTTCCCGAGTGCTGGGATTACAGACGTGAGCCACCACGCCCAGCATTATATGTGGTAACCGGGGATCGAACTCAGGTCATTGCGCTTGCGAGGCAGGCGCCAGAACCACTGAGCTAACCCTCCGGCCCTGTAAAATAATTTTATATAAATATATTTTATATATTTAGTACATTTTATATAAAATAATATTTTACATTATATTTTATATTTATATAAGTAATATATAAAACAAAAATGAAATCATATACTTTTATATAAATTTATTTTGTGTCTTTACATATTTTATATATTTATAGAATATATTTAATATATTTATATATTATGTCTATATATTTAAAATATTAATATATTATATGATATATTTAATTATACAAATATTTTATGTATTTTATGTATTCAGATATATATTTTAAATATATGAAATATTTTCACAAGTATGGTTTCTCTATTTGATAATTTAGTAGTATGTAGTGAAGAACAGATTTTAAGTTCTTGATGAGTTCCATTATGTCAGTTATTTTTCCTCTCTTATAAACAGAGCTTTTCCTATTCTGTAAGAAAATGTCACCTATCTTAAAATCACATAATATGCTAAACTAAGCTTTCTTCTGGGAGATTTATGATTCCAAACATCATAGGTAGTTCTATGATCTATCTCAAATTAGTTAGAAAATGGAATTTTCTCCATAAAAATGCCTAGTTGTTTCAGGACCATTTGTTAGAAGAATTTTCCCTTAATCAATATACCTAATGACTTGATTGAAAACCAACTGACTGTGTGAGGACCTATTTTTATGCTCTGTATTCTGTTCAGTTCATTCATTTTTCTACTCTTAATGCCAATATCATGGCATCTTAAGTACTTCAGGTTTATGGTTAAGATTCAAGTCAGATAGCATAAGTCTTCCAAATTCTTTATTTCAAGATTGTTTACCCACTCTAGATCGTTTACATTTCCACATGAAGTTTAGAGTATTAGTCCAATTTCTTCAAAATAACCTACAATTTTGATAGGGATGATATTGAATTTGTAGGTCAACTTAAAGAGAAGGAACTCCTTAACAAGATCAAATCTTCTAGTCTCTGAATATTCTCTATCATTCCACTGAGTTATTATCTTAGCAATGTTTTGTAAATTTCAGTGTAGAGATTTTACAATACTAGTGTTAGATTTTCCCCCTAGATACTCAGTTTTTGTGCTATTCTAAGTGATAGGGAATACCATGCTCCATCATAATCTGTTCTTCACTGACCCCCAAAGCTCATGTGCCAAAAGCTTGGCCCCAAACCTTCCCACAGCTGGAAGGTTCTGGAACCTTAAGAGGGGGGAGCCCTCAGGCCGGAGGGTTAGCTCAGTGGTTCTGGCGCCTGCCTCACAAGCACAAGGTCCTGGGTTCGATCCCCGGTAACCACATACAATGCTGGGTGTGGAGACTCACACCCACCAGCAATCAATACCACATACCACAGTGCCGGGTGTGGTGGCTCATGCCTGTAATCCCAGCACTCAGTAGGCAGAGACAGGAGGATTCCTGAGTTCCAGACTTGCCTGGACTACATAGTGAGCTCAGGACCAGCCTGAACTACAAAAGCGAGACCCTGTCTCAAAAAAAAAAAAAAAAAAGAGGGGGGAGCCCTAATGAAACACAGATTATTAGAAAGGGATATCTCTCTCCACTGTCCTCCCATCCTGTTCTGTGCAGTACAGGCCCTGGACAACCACGAAGTGAACACTTTGAAACCATGAGAACAAATAAAGCTTCCCTTATTATAACTTGATTGTTTCAGGCACTTTGTCTCAGTGATAGAAAGCTGACTACTACTCTTTTCAATTTTCCATTGCTGGTCTATGAAAACACCAATGATCGTGTATATTGATTTTATAACCCACAAACTTGTAAATTAATTTGTAACTTCTAAACTAATAAAACTAGTCATGGTCTCGCTCTTATTTTCCAAAAAAAAATTAGAATTAGTATTCTTTTTTCCAATAAATGTGTGATATAATTCACAAAGAAATCCCAGTGTGAAGACTTATTTAAAGAAAAGTGGTTGAATTAAGTCATATCATGTTCTGGTACAATTTCTCAATGTCAATTGTGATCATAATGTGCACATAAAATGTACCAATAAAATCAATTTTTTAAAAAAGAGAAGTGTTTGAATGTAAATTTAATTTACATAATGGGCATCAGAGTATTTAAATTTGTATATTCAATGAACTTCTCCACCTCACTCAAGTTCTCTAAGTGAGAGCTTTATTGGCATGAAGTTCTGTAGACCACATCCTTTTCTATTTAACAGCTATAAGATCTATAGTGATGTCCCTTTTCACATTCCTACACAAGTAATTTGTGTTTTCTCCTGTTTTCCTTGGCTAATCATATAGAGATTTAACAATTTATCTTCCATATAGCCAACCTTTGATTTTGTTAATTCTTTCACATTTTATCTGTGTCATATTTTACATGTCATTAATTTCCATCCCTACTTTTATTTTTTTCTTTTTCTATTCAGTTTAGGTCTTCCTTGTTCTTTATTGCCTCTGTTCTTAAGATGGAAGTATAGATCCTTGACTTGAAACACTTTTCTCTTTCTATTATAAGCATTTTTTAATCTGTAAATTTTCCTTTAAGTACTATGTTAGCTGTGCCTAAAAAGCTGAGATATTTTGTGTTCTCATTGTTTGCAAATCAAAATATCTTTTCTAATTTTGCTTGTGATCTCCTCTGATCTATGGGTCATCAAAGGTGTTACTCAGTTTTTACATATTTGAGTATTTTATGTTTCATCCTTTTGATATTATCCTTTGATCTAATGCTGCGTTATCATATTTGTTATTTCAGTTCCTTGATGTATGTTGAGATATATCTTATCCCTCAGTGTTTCTCTCTTAATGAATGTCTCATATGAAAGTCAAAGAAGGTGTAGTCTAGAGTTGTTAGTAGTGTTCTGTAAATATCAGTTGGGTTAAGTCCCTTGATACTATTTATATCTGTATGTTTTCTAATTTTTTCTCTTATCAGTTCCTAAAGAACTGGTGTTAACAGTTCTATCATGGGATATTTGTCTGTTTTTCCACAGTGTTCTGCCAATTTTGATTCGTGTATTTTTGAACCTTTGTTATTAGTTGCATATATATTTAGAGTTATTCTCTGTTCTTGGCAAAGTGCTCCTTTTATAATTGTGTTTTGGATGCTTCTCTCTTGGGATTCTGTTTTTGTGATTTACACTCTTTTTTATATTAATGCCACATAAGCTTGAACTTGGAGGGTTTGCATAGTCTACCACTCAAACTTTTCAATTTAAGCCTGTTTTTGTCTTATATATTAGCTGTGTTTCTTGTACACAGCACATGGATGAGTTTTGCCTTTATATCCAGTTTAGTAATCAGTGATGTTATGTATCAATTTACTTTTGTTTACTTTATTTCTGATTAACGTGGACACACACAACTTCCCATGTTCAAGCCCTTGGCAGCTGAAGGTGCCCAGAGGTCTCTGGATGGATGGTTCTCAGGGCCTCACCCTGACCCACTGCTTTCAGAAGCAGTTTCCTGAGTGTGGGGCAGGTCCCCTGCCTCAGGACAGGTCTTGTGCAGCTTCATAGAGAGTGCAGGGAAGACTGCAGGGGAGGATGGATAAGCACCTCACTGTCAGGACCTGGGGACTCTGGCTGCCCAGCCCACATGGCCGTGGAAAGCACTCAGGCCCCAGCGGTCTCACCTTGGCCCCTCAGTCATTACAGATCAGGTGCCTTGACCCCTTGCAACCTTGTGGGGAAGAGGGCTGCCATGAGTCTGTCCTCTCCTGTGAAGAGCTCCACAGCTTCTGGTGTTTAGTCTCTCACGCTTTATGCAACCTCAGCTATCCAGCAGGCTCACAAAAATGATCTGTAGTGTGTCCATCTCATTTGGGTTGTCAAGGAGAAAGCAAAGGTCTCCGCTGTTCTTCATAGTTTACCTTCAGGGCTATTTAATTTAAATTCAGCAAGCAGGATTTGTGGCCCAGAAGCATGCAAGGGCCAGGGGCGGGGGGAGAATCACCAAGGGCAAATACCTGGGACAAGAAGAGTTGTGTGACCTCACCTGGGCAGAATGGAAGGTGAGGAGACTGATCAGAGGTGGAGAGTGATCAGATATCAGGGAGAGGGAAGACCAGCAAACAGGCAGGCAGGGTTCTTGCTTAACCTAGATTTGGCAAAGAAGTGCACAGATGTGCCCTGGAGAAGATTCTAGCAGAGACTCCTTGTCCTCCTCATGGATGTGCTGCCTCTTCCTCCCTCCCTCCTTAGAGCAAGCACAGGGACAAGTGGAGCAGCCAGTGTAGCCCACAGAATGTCCATGTCTAGGGCAACATGAGGTGCCCAAACTCAGCTCCAGCCCTGCAGGGAATGGTGCTGGTGACCCCAAGTGAAGCAGCTGGTCTGTGGGGCTCACAAGGCTCAAGGGGCTGGCAAAGAGTCATCACTGAGAGGAAGGGACAGGAGCAGGAATCCCAAGATTCCCACTTTGAAACCGGGCAGGGGAGCCAATAAAGTCCTCAGGCATCCTGACGAGGACAAGGACAGCCCCATCTGTCTCCTTATGTGTGTGAGAGATAAAAAGAAAAATAATGCTAAATGGCTTCAGGTAGTGGAGTGAGTTATTTCCAACACTGGGAGACAAAAGGAAATCAACTATGTAGATCAAGTGAGCTGGGAGCTCATGTAACCTCACAGAGCTCTCCAGGGAGCTCCAAGTTCCACCTGACGTGCAGCAGTCTGGTTTGGGGAAAATGAGATCTTGGTGTGAACTTGGTTCTGCCACTGACTTGCTGTGATGGAGGGTTTAAGAGGCAGGGCCTCATGGAGGATGTTAAGTGATAGGGGCATACCGTTGAAGGGGTGCTGGAACCCCAGACCCACCTCTTCCCCTTCCCCTTCCTCTCTCATTCTTCAGCCACCATGAATCAGAGCAGCTTGCTCCACCACCTATTCACACCATAAGGCACTGCCCACCCCAGCCTCAGAGCAACAGGATTGAGTGACAATTGACTAAACCCTCTATGAGTCAAAATAAACCTTTCCTCTCCCCACCTTGATGATGTCTTGGTATTTTGTTATAGCAACCGAAAGCTGCCTAGCACATGTGGCTCTCCAAGCAAGAGGGGTGCTAGGTTTGAATATAGCTGGAGCCCTTCAGAGCCTGCTGGGCTGGACACATGGTCCCAGCATGGCTGTCTTCAGATTATGTTTCCTTCAAGACCTGGGCCTGTGGGAGGTGAGCCAGCTGGGGACCACTACTTTCAAAAGGAATCAGGCCCATCTCAGGAATGAGTCCTCCAGCAGCAGGCTGTTATACATGGGACCACTGTGTGCTTGGACTCTTTGCACACAACCACGACTGTTTGTGTCTGGCTGCCATGTTGGCATGTGGACAGGTGTGGGGTGACCCCCCAAATCCCAGTGGGCAGAATGCCCAATCATAGGCTTTCAGCTACCAGAAGTTCCAGGCAAATAAACCTTTTCTTCATACAGTCACAGCTTGGATATTTTGCTGTGGTAACACTGCTCAACAAGGGCCAATCTTTTGTGGGTACCTGCACTGTCTCCTCTGTCTTTCTCTCCCTCCTCCCCCAGACAGAAGTCTAACATAAGGCAGTTCTGGGAAATCTGCTGACCTGAAGATTACACCACTCTTCACACACAATCGGCGATCAGTAAACACGCCCTCCATTGCTGGGATCCCTTCATCCCTGACAAAGGCAGGAGCCTGTGAGGACCTCAGCATCCTCTTCCATCTCCATAATAAAATACTTTTGCTTCGCTTCTTCCTACCCTTTCTGCCCCCCCCCCATTCTCTTGTATTTCTATTTGTGTGAACTATGTTCAAATAACCCCGGCTGACCTGCTGGGGACAGGAAGTGCCCATGATGTTGGTGTAACATTTTATGGAATGAGTGCAATGTTTGTGTCTATTTGCAGGTCAGAATGTTGATTTCCTCTGGAAATGAACGGCTGCATCCATGAAATTCAAGAAGCAGTAGAAGGAGGAAGCTGAGAGTGGGTCCTCAGCCCTGGCTGCTCCCAGAACCTGGGCCGCTGCGCCTCCCCAGGTGCATCCAGCCAGGCTTCAGTGGCGATGAGAGGGAAGGGCGATGCTGGATGTTCCTCTCCTGGTTCCTGCTCCAGCATGTTCATTGGGAACATTTGCACGTGCTGCAGGAACGTCACCTGGTGGTTCTTTTTGGTGGCACACCTGGTACCCTGTCCATGGTCGCCACATGCTGTCACAACCATAAACAACACTTGCTGCCTTCAGGGCTTAAGATGAAGACAGCAGAAGCCCCAAGATGTCTCAGAGATCAAAACCTGTCCCCACTCTACAAAGGGGAACCACTAAGCAAGTGACATCAGGTGGTCAGTGAGGAGGGGAGACGCCCATTGTGAAGAAGCCAGCTGGTCTCAGGTGATGACACAGGACAGCAGAGAGGAAGAGAGTCTCCCTCTAGGCCTATGGCCCGAGCTACTTTGTGTCTGCAAGGAGGGCACCGCAGAGACGGGCAATCTAAGCCAAATTTGTACACACGGACATTGGCATGGGAGCCTGTACAGATGTCTACGCAGCAATGGCTGCTGGGAGAAAGGCCTGTGGTGACAAGTTTTCCTTAACACAACTCTTCATTGTCCACAGTACCTCTTAGTCACCTGCTATGTGCCAGGTGCTATGTCAACCAAGGGGGTCAATGAGTGGAGACCAGCGCCAAAGGCCGGCTCCCACAGGGTCACTGTGGGTAAGAAAGGAACCAGCAGAGATGAATGGAGGCGCTGCAGGTGGGAGCTAAGGGAGGGCCAGGAGGAGAGGACAGGGACGGAACACATGGGACAGACGAGTCACAGAAGCAGGTGTCCCACCTCCTTCAGTCCTGCCCTACCCCAAGCCCATACCCTGGGGGGTGTTAGAAAATCCTCCTCCCATACCATGGCAAAACTGGCACACATACAGTTCCACCTTCTTTCTGTCCCTCATGCCCTTATCCTGTGTCCACAAAAGACCATGGGGAGCTGTAGCTGCTCATCACTTCCAGAGGAGACGCCGCTCTGGCAATGGTCATGTCCTGGGCCAAACACAGGGCTGTGAGCACGAGGAGACATCATGACTCACCAGTCCCTCCCCCAGCCCCCCAGGATCTGCAAAGAACACCTCCTATTAAGCAATTTCAGGTTCTGAAGGTCTCCTCCCAAAGCTTATTTAAAATACCAGAAGCAATGCTAACATAAACCCAATAATAACAGTTATTTGTTCCCCAATCATCTCTTCAAGAGCACATTTCCACCTCAGCACAGCCTCTAGAATCGCTTTCCACCTCTTCCTGCCTGTTTGGCTGTTTAAACCAAGGTCACGAGCGAGAGAGTCCAAGATCTGATAGGCCTGCAGAGACGGAAGAAATATTGAGCTGAGTTTCAGAATCAGCTACTGCCCTCCTGTTGCACCAGTTGACGGACGTTTCTTGGACAAAACACTTGCAGCGAGGGACAGTGCTGCCTCAAGTGAGCTCAAGGGAAAAGCCCACTCTGCTGGTCTGTGGGATGCACAGGGGGAAAGAGCTCCGGCCTGATTTCCTCCCCTGATGGCCTCATTGGCCCTCAGGCTGCACCTGCAGAGTGGCACAAGACATCCTGTGGTCCCAGCTTCACATGTGGTGGTTTGCAGCTGCCAAGGCACCGAAGGAGCCCAGACAGCTCCTGCATGAAGGAAGAAAGGGAGGCTACTGGCCTCCAAAGCCCAGGCTGCCCTGGATGTTACAGAGTGGCTTCAGGACAGCACCCAAGCCTCATGCTCACTGCTGTCTGTGCCCCACTATGCCCGGAGCCCTCACTTCCTCACACCCAGCTTTGCCCTGCGGGTCCCTCCTACCTCACTCCCCTCTGCATTCTCCTCCCGCTGAGTTCCTCAGCCTGTCCCACACTGCTCCCAGCCATGGCCAATGGCCCAGGCCCTGGCTCGCAGCACCCAGGACCTGCCAGCACTGCCAGCACTTCCATATCAGCAAGACTCATGATACCCCAGAAACCAGCAGACACATGACCACCAGCACCCCCACTGTCCCTTGTCAGGCCCCTGCACAGGTGGAAGAAAGAAAAGACTCCAGGCAATGACATCACACACCTGCAATGTGCAAAAGGAGACAATAGCCTGACATGGGCTTAAGATAAACAGGGACGCCCTGGGCAGAACACAGGTCTCCTCGCGACACCTCTGGTGCTGGCCAGGGCAGCCTGAGTGTAATCAATATCTATGGTAGATGGAACTACTCTAGGACAAAAGACAGGGCTGGATCCTGGAGGGATCCTCTGCGGAACATGAGAACATGTCTCAGCTATGGCTGGACATGAATCTGCTGAAGGCCAGGCCTCAGGATAAAGATGGAGTGACCTGGCTGACATGGCTTCCCGAGGGATAAGATCATTGGAATCACCTGGTCCTGTAAAGTCTAGGTAGGCTCAGTCACCCAAGTGGGTGACCAGGACCTCCAGATCCATCCTTCCCAAAAGGTCTTTGCTCTTTCCATACACACTCCCTCCCTGACCTGCTTCGCCACCCAATCAATGTTACCTAATGGCTATACTTATAATTTTATTGAGTAATCATAACTTTGACCCATGTTGTACCCTCTATAAAACTTTTTGCTCTATGAAACTTCTTCTGAGAAGTGGGCTCATTGGAAACCCACTCCCATGTCCCTTCCTGTCTCTCAGGAAGTAACTCTCAATAAATTTTTCCTTCTCTTAACCTCCATTGTTCCTTAGAATTTACTCTTCGATTTTGGGGAACACGAACTCAACACGCAGCAGGTTGGGAACTACAATATTTCCCCTATGTCACGAGGAAGTGTTTGTCCAGAAGTTCTGGAAAAACATACTATCCAGAGATCCATTTCCAAGCAGATCCCCCATTGTTTCTGCAACACAAAAGATCCACCCAGAGCTCTCCCCCCAGCAGCAAGATGGGAAGGAAGGGCAGCGGTTGTTGATCTTAATTTTAATGTGTTTTTGTATCAATAGATGAGAGCAGAACAGAGCCATTTCCTGCTGCCAGTCTCGGCCTCCTTTTTGAGGCAGGAAGTCAGCGTCTCTAGTCCCTGTTACCTTCTTAATGAGCTTTTCCAGCCCAATCTGGGGCCTCAGTCTCACCTTCAGCCTGGAGACAATGGAGAAGTGACAGGGATGCTGACGAGATAGGCTGCGCCATCTCTGCAAACAGGTCCGCAGTGCCTTCCCTGCCAACAGGTCCAAAGCAGAGCCCCCCTCAGGCAGCTATTCTCTTACCAGCCCTCCAGCCGGATGCGCTCTCCCCCTCTCCAAAAGTGCTGGAAGGTTATGCCCAGCCTTCCTTCCCTTGACCCCCAGCCAGTGCTACCTCACATCAGCTCTGACTGTTCCAGGCCCAACCAGGCCTTTTCCCAGCTAAGTCATTACAGGCCACCCAGGAAACACTTCCTCATCCCCAGCAACCAGACTGGCAGTCACCCTGCCTGAGAGCAACTTGCTGGAATAGGACTCCTTCTCCCCAACAGGAATCCAGGAGGCCAAATAACAAGCACCAGGACATATTCTGTCACTAAAGGCCCCAGACTTTTTGCCCTCGATTCTTCTAGTTTAGGTCTGACCAGAGAAAGCCAAACATGCTCCCCTGCCCAGGCTATCCAGCACCTGCTCCCAGCAGCCACCTCCAGCCCTCCAGGGACAGAGGCACTGGGCATGAGCCCCTGGACCAGTGGGCCTCTGCCAGCCCCACTCTTGCCCTTGCTGACAGCACACAGTTGACTTTCCGAGGAGCAAAGCTCAGGGCAGTAGCAGCTCAAGATGTCTTCAAGCCAGTTACTCTCTCTTCTGATCCTGAAGGGCCCAGACACAAGTGAGGCAGGCAGGTTCTGGGCTGGCTCCCTCTGGCCAGCGCTGTCACCGGCCCATCCAGAAGATTACCCTGGGCTTATTCCCTTTGTCTTCCTACTAAATATCTTTTATCCTGCTGTACCTCCGGCTGCCAGCTCGGGAGAAAGCAGCAGGATTCCTCACACAGGAAGACGAAGGGAGGAGGAGTCACACCTGGAATCCCCCACATAGCAGAACTCCAGAGAGGGGTGTGTATTTCTGAATTTCCCATATTGTCTATGGCCAGCTAACCTTGGGGCTCAGGATCAGATATTCACAGATGCTCAGGGTACAGGTCCCCCTAAAGAAATAGCATTCTACCTGATGACTCAGTCACATGCATATGCACATGTAAACATGTGTGAACATGCACACACCCTTATATAAACATGTATAGACATGCACACAATGTGGGTCCCTGTGTATATATATATATATATATATATATGCACATCCATTGACACTGTATTTACACATACACGTGTACTCCACAACTGTATAGCAAATACCAACACACATGTGTGCACTATCATACTTCATACACCTGTGCACAAGGACAAACTAAAGCATGTACACAACACAAGGCACATATACAGGGGGTGATACCCTCCCCACAGGTATTCATTGATATGCAAATGCACATAAGCATATTTTAATTATGAATACAAGAGGGACAGCTCCACCTTGCCCCAATGTGGCACACACATGCACACACACACACACACACACACACACACACACCACCCCTCCCAGCCCCTCGCGCCTCCCCTCCCTCCAAGCGCCGTCTGGAAGAGCCTCCCTGGCCTCTCTCTATGACCCTGTCCTGCCATCATAGCAGCATCTCTGCGGGGTTGACACATGTCCTGACGGGCAGCTGCCGCCACCACCCAGAATAGACAGCCTGCTGCCCGGACATCGTGTCAGGCTCCAAGTCAACCACAGATCAGAATTTGTTAAAGCCAAGGACAGATCTGAGACATGAGATAGGGCATCCCAAGCTACGACTCCAAGTCCACTGTATAAATCCCTGCTTCCGAAGCTGACCTCCGACTGACAGTGTTGTACTGAGTAACTGCACAGAGATAACCTGCCAAAATATTACCCTTGGCACCATGCCCGTGAGATGGATGTGCCATTTGCTGAGCCCTGACTGCTGAGGCAGCCTTTGCAAGAGGGGAGGCTGCTTTTCATTTATTAAGCTAAAAATTATATCCTTGCATTAGGCGGCCTCAGAGCAAGCCTGGCAGGCTATAAATGCACGTCCATTCCCTCGTCCATCCATCCGTCCTCTAATTTATACACTGCTGGCGAGGAGATCATAAATAGGATTACATACACTTGAAAAAGCACCGAACGAAAAAGAAGAGGCGCCCGTGTGAAGTGTGCACTCAGGCATGCGTGTGAGGAGTAGCACGTGTGCTCAGCCACCCCTGTAAAGTGAATGTGTCCAGACACCCATGTGAAGTGGCTGTGCAAAGCCAATGCACATAACTGCACTATGATCATGACACTGCCACCAGAGGGCCGTGGAGGCTCAGGAACTCCTGTGGGCCCCTCTTTCTCCTGCAGTTGCCAGCATGAACTTCACAGCAGCCTTGCCCTAGACAGTACCTGGCACCATGAGTGCCTGGCAGACACCGACTGGGAACGTGAGGGCCTAAGGAGAAAGACCCAGTCAGGAGTGGGCCAGAGGGAGCCACACACCATGTCCCAGGTCTTCTCTTCAGTGTTGAGGGCTGGTTCCTCTCCTATCACTGCAGAACTGAAGGCCACAGGTTAGGGGGTTAGGGCAATGTGGGCCAGGGCTTTCCCAGATCTTGTGTGCAGGGTCTCAGGCACTTTGAGGCAGGTCATAGAACTGTTTCCATCTGGAGGTCAATGACAGTACAATCAGCATGCTGGCTCTTTCCAGCTGTTGGCAGATTATCTCCCCATGGCAGAGGGAAGAAGGGCTGGCTGCTCACTGGCTGGTGGCTGGAGGCCATCCACAGCCCCTGCCTCACGGCCCCTTGTAGTTTCTCAGTATGGCAGCCATTTTCCTCAAGGCCAGCAGATTCTGATGTCTGGGACCAGCCAGCTCCTTTGTAAGGCTTTTCTGAGACTAGAGCAAGGCCAAACTGGAGGATCCCCCTTTGGATTCACTCAAAATAAACCCACTGGGGCCTTCACTGCATCTGCAGAACCCCGTACCTTTATATGGTATTCACCTATGCACAAGTACACACATGCACTGAGGTATGCACCCAGCACAAGGCACACACACAGGTGGGGGTGCCCTTCCCACAGATCTTCATCCCCATCCTGAGACCTGTTCTCAGCAGGCCCCTCTCTGGAGGAGATTCAGGCCCAAAAGGATGTCAGGAGTGTGTGTGGAGTAGGGACACAGAGGAGTGAGGGGTGACTCCTCCGGGCAGCACCCACATCTGCAGCTCCCGAGCCCTCCCCTTAGTCCTGATCCTCCTGGGAATGAAAGGCCTGATCCTGACCATGTCATGCAAGTGTCCCCTGCAGTGCAGAAGTCCGGGTCTAACTTCCTCTCCAGTACTCAAGGCAAATTCAACTATGAGCTCTTGGAAATACAACTGAAAGTGACATCCTTGCAGCACGTGGTAGCGGGACAGATACGTGTAGGACAACATCCCCATTTGAAAAGGAAAGAACAGGAAAACAGTAAGGAGGGCTGAGCCCCAAGCAGAGTGAGACCCAGGGGGCAAACAATGAATCCAGCATCAAGTGTCTGGTGCACATCGTAGTGGAACCTGGATCCCCAAAGCCTTGGGCAGCACCATCCGTGGCTTTGGGGACATGGTGCACACAGCCACTGTCCCAGGCTGGACTGCACACTGCCAGCAGCTTCCCTGACAAGCTCTGCCCACATGTACCCACCTCTTCCTGGGGTTCCCACTACAGGTTCAGGGCCACCCGCAGAGCTCCGCGCATTCCCCTGGGCAGGGGCAGCTCAGGCGAACTCCGATTTGCAGCAGAATTCCTGGCCCGCCAGGCTCCCCCTTAGGATCTCAGTGGAGGCCGCCACGGCTCTGTAACTGTTGGCCTTTTCACACCACAAAACCAGCGTCATGAGGATGACTCCACGGCAGCTCCTGGCATGTGAAATCCAGGGAGCAGGGTCTCCTCCCTGCCTTCCCTTGGAGGATCCTTCCAGCCCCCTAAAAGCTCCCCCATGCTCACAACCTGCATCTTACACCACTCCTTTGCTGCCCATCCTCGCTTCCTGGGTGGCAAGGGCCCCACAACACCCAGGCCAGAGGCTGTCCATGGCGAGCGGTGCCCTCATGCATCCAGGTGATGGCACAGAGCATGAATGCATTTTCTCCTCCTTGCAAGGCTGTCAGGATGACAGTTCAGAGAGATTCTGGAGTGAAGTCATGAAGGACGGGGTACAGCCTAAGGACAGAGAATGGTGGCCTTTGGGTCTTACTTTGCAATTCACGCCCAGGATTCAGCAGATACACTCATCTTATTCACCAGCCTGGGCTTCCAAAGAGACTTTAGCTTCTGGAAGAAGCAAAGGATGAAGGTTTCTACCATCAAGTTTTCCAAAGCTCTTTCTTCTCTTCCCTGATCTCCGTCTCTCACTGAGCGTGTATAGTGTGACGGTAGTGCCTCCAGGGCTGTTCCTGGGAAGAGATACAGACAGGCATCGAGTAATAAATATTCTATCGATAGGTCAAGTTGTTTAAAAAACCATCTGTTCACTTTCATAGCTGCTAAAAGTACACAATAAAATTCAACATTCATTCCTAGTAAGACTCTCAGCAAACTGAAAGTAGAAGGCCATCTCAGTCTCACGATGACAAATATGTACCTTAAGCCAATAAGCTTTGTATTTAACGCTCGGCTTCCAAAACGCTGAATATTAAACTAAATGTACAGACTTCTCCAGTTTTGTATAAACAGATTTTACAAATACATGTGCACTAGAAATCAATGGCAAAAGCTGTGCTCACTTTGTTGCTTTGGGGTTTAGAGATGATGGCCATGAGATCTTTTCTACATTTGTTTCTATCTTCTAGATTCTCTGAAGTCTATAAAAATCAGATCTAGGTCACTAAAATAAATAAGGGCTGTTAGAGGAGATGCCGTCCCACCCTTTCTCTGTATGGGGTAAGTGGAGCCCAGCCAGCTGCTGCCAAGGGCAGCCTGGGCAGGAGCAGCTGGAATGCCAGTGCCACCCCAACAGAGAGGCCCGGATGACAACCTTGCGGCCACCCACATCCACTCACTCCCATAGAGGCATGAGGGTCCAGGGTGCAAGGCAACAGGCACAACAGGGTGGCAGCTGGTCCTGCACAGAGGCTGCCTGACCTAGGTGGCTGCAGATACCACCAGCACAGTGCTGCTGGCAGTTTCCCAAAATTGTTGGCCAGGTGTCAGCTCCTCCCTGCTTTCTTCCAGAGGCCCACAAACCAAAATGCCAAATACAACACGGTATTATTTCTTCCTGTTCCAGATGCTCACAGGTGGCCAAGAAGCATGAAACCAGGACCTTAACTCTGTGGAACAAATATCTGGACTGGTCAGGATGGGACCAGGAAATCTAAACTCACATCAGGTCTTTGGACAGACAGAACTTTTTTCCCCGCAGGGAAGTAACCAGAAAATGTTAGCAGAGCAGAAAGTACAGCCAGGGAAAGGAAGCCAGTCCACGAATGGGTCACTGTTGGAAGGCAGTTGTGATTAAAGGGCAGAGGCAGCCCTGCTGGAGCACAGAGGTACAGGGAAAGCTAGGCACTCCACCCTCTGTGTCCACCTCCCACTGGGCCATGGACAGCCAGAGGGTCAGGCCCCTATAGCTTAGGGCTGATCTAGGAAGGACAAGAAGGAATCCAAGCTGAAAGGAAACTGGCCAACTCCTCTTATTAAGAACACATAACTCGCCCACCAAAACCAGTGGGAAAGATACTAGATCCTGAAACAGACCAGCTGGCTGTGTGAGAAGAGTCTGGAGTGGGACAAGTTTTTCCAGAGTGTTATAGGCAGAACTTAGAAAATGTTCAGGAAGAGTTTCTAGAAACCAGGTCTTGCAATCAATAGGGACAAGACAGAGGGTGGTTGTTCCATCCCCAAGATGTCTCTCTGCTGAACTATTGCAGTCCAGCCCAGTGAGGTGCAGCCCCGGGTGATGGTAGCTAAAGACAGTGCAAAATCCCAGGATTTTCTTATACTTCTTGGTCTCTATGAGCAGACAGGAGGAGTAACAAGCCACACACAAGCCAGAAGCTTGGCCCACCCTGCTCCAGGCCATTCATTTCTGGGTTGCCTATGGGGCCCAGAGAGGAGGGGCTGCAGGGGTACAACCAGACCCTGCTGGGCCCTCACAGCCGGAGAGTCAGGCAGGAAAGCACTGTCTGACCTGCCCCTAAGTGAGGGCTGGGGAGGGAGGGAGGGAGGGAGGGAGGGAGAGAGGCAGGGAGGACAGAGCCACCAGCCCGTGGAAGGTGCATCCTATAGGAGAACCCGGGGTGCTGGGCATCTGGCTCCCGCCTTGGCAACACTCAGATGTCCTGAGAACAGGCAACCATGACACCCCAGGTACCAGGAAGCTAAAGAAATATAGCGGGCTCTCCCCACACCTGAGTCCTGCGTCCACAGATTCAACCAAACTTAGATCCAAAATAGCTTCTTAACAAACAGCACCCGAGCTGCACACATGCAGACTGCGTTCTCTTGCCGCGGTTTCCTAAAGAGTACAGCGTCAACTATTTACACAGCACCTACGTTGTGCTGGATGCCCAAGCAGCCTGCAGAGATGTAAAGTTCGTAGGAAGATGAGCAGCGGGTGTACAAACACCACACGGTGCTCAGTAAAGGCCTCATGTCTTCCTGGATTTGGGTACCTGGAGCCGACCCTATGGCGATGAGGAGCAGCCCTACACCCTGTTCCAGCTGCGGTAGTGGCTGTAGTAGTCAGCTTCCTGTGACAGCCGTGCACACCTGGGACAGTGGAGCAATGGAGATCGAAGACCTGCTCAGGGCAGCTGCGCAGGCACTGGTCCTGCATGAGCCCTCCCATGGCTCTGCCTGTGGAGAGGGTGGGGCCACTCTGCGGTGCAGCCTGGACCACTGGGGTGACCCAGATGGGCCGTCGTCTCTCAGGTACAACAAATGCTGGCTGTCCTGCAGGGTTCCAGCTCGTTTTATGATCAAACTCACCACTCTTTGGGGAGCTTTCTGCTTGGATTTCAGCCATGTCTAGCTCTGCCAGGGAGATGCTCTGGGGGAAGATAACGTGTACATTAGTATCTGCATTTAAAACAAGTCCCGAGGGGTTAAAATCCAATTACCATCTGAACGGAGCTCAGCTCCCCGTTCGCAATTAATTACCGAGCTCTGGTTTTGCACCTCTTCTCTCTTCCCCTCGGATCTTCCCAGAAGATGGAAATCGCTGCACTGATCGTTCGGGTGGAGGAAAGGCAGAGGAAGAATGTCTTTGCCCTGGGTGAGGCAGGCTAGACCACAGCCCCAGGGCGCAGGCAAAGCTGTCAAGGAGGGGCGACCTTAACCAGACAGCCCTGGCCATGGGCCACGCGGGACCAGCATGAAGTCAGTGTACCTGGGGACTCTGGAGCTCATGGATGGGCACTAAGGTTGGTGGAAGAAAGTGGGTGTGGCTGGGCCCCACCCCTAGCCTCAGCTTCCCAGTCCCTCTTTGCTCAGGCTAATGTGAAAGCGAGTTCTGTCCCCAGCACACAGGGTAACGTGTCAGAACAGCCTGGCAGGGAAGCTTCCTAGGATGAAAGTGAGCTAAGAATAGCCAGTCAAGGGCAGGATCTCGGAGAGAGGATCAATAGTCCGCTGGCCTCGATTCCCGCTCCTCCCTGGTGTCTGTGAGGAGAGAGAGGGGAGGGGACGGAGGTCACTCCGGCCAAGGGAGGCTGGTGCGGGAGGGTGGCTGCCCCAAGAGGAAAGCCCTCCCCTCCACACCAGCACCAGGCAAGCTCAGTCCACACCCAGAAGTTGGGGCAGCTCATCTTCCCCCCGAGTCCCAAGTCACTGTCTGTGCAGATCGGCCCACAGCACCCCAGCTCACTTCTGTGAGGATGGGGTTGGGGTGGTCAGTGCCTCTGGCAGCCTAGGACTCCTCACTGGCTCTGTGGTGTGGAGACAGGAGAGTTTTGCATTCCCAGAGCCCTGGCTGGACAACAGAGGGTCTGGATGACCCACAGGACAGGCATGAGATGGGACAGAACTTTCCAGGGCTGAATGGGGCCCACAACAGTAGCTGACTTTGGTCAGGCAGAAAGGGAGTCCTGAAGTTCCCAGAGACCCTGTGGGGCATTCCTCATCCTGTGAGGCACAGCACACTGATACTTCAACCAAAAACGAGGCCTCAGGAGGTTGGTGCACGTGGAGGACTCACTCAGGAGCCACAGCCAAGCAGGATTCGAAAGCAGGATGGCACAGCACCATCTTCCCCCACTCTCCTGCCTTGCCGGGAACAGCCAGGTCAAGGAAGCTGCAGAGCCCAGGGTGCCAAAGGGTCCTCTAGGCACCCCACCCTACGGTACAGGCCTCCAAGCCCTGAGATGCCACCATCGCCACCTGTGTTTCCCTGGGCAGCCCCTCCAGGCCCCAGAACCCTAAGGAAACTGAGCTCTGCCTCCCAGGACTCTAGACTCCCTGAGCACAGGCATCTCCCACCAGCACCTCAGTCCCTGCAGCTATACAGCGACCATCTTGGGGACCCAAGGCCCCCCTTGGTTTTCCAAGTTATCTCTCTGAACTCATGAGCTGCAAACTCAGCTCATGTTATTGGGGTTCACCTCATGCACTATTTTATTCTCCCCCCACAACAATGTTATGAGCTAGGGATGTTATTCCCAGTGTAATTCACTATTTATTTTATTCTTTAGTGTTTGAGGAAGCTGAGGCCCAGAGTCATCAAAATAAACTAACACATGCCAGGGTGAGTGATAGAATCCAGATCTGTCTTACTGTAACTATATGTCCCCAGCTCCTTGACTAAAATGGATAAGGAAGAGATCCCTTAAATAGATCATAGGTGGCAAGTGCATGCACACACCCAAGTATACATGCCTTGTTAGAGTGTATAACACATATGTGAATATGTATACATAAACCCTCTGTATATGCACACACATGAATGCATATTTATAATTACTATATGCACACATACATATATCTTATAAGTAAGTAGATACCTATGGTTACTAGGTTGGTTACTTTTCTCACCATTGAAACAAATACCTAACACTCAAAATTAGAGGAGGAAAAGGTTTATTTCACTTCTAGTTTGTAGAGGTTTCAGTTCATGGTGGACAGCCTCCAATGCAGGGCACATGGCAGAGGGACATTGCAGAGGAGAAACAGTCCATGGCAGGGCGTGCAGAAGACAGCAAATCACAATCAATATGCAGGGAGCCTCCCTTTCCCTTTTATTCCATCTAGTTTACCAGCCTTCCGGGTGGTGCCACCTACACCCAAGATATGCTTTCCCATTCCCCACACTCAGCATGAGCTAAACCAATCAGTAGTCCCACACATCCTTAATCACAAGCCCTAAATCTAGCCAGCTCTGAAAACCCCCACCTAAGAATGCACCAGCCTTTGGGGGCACATCTAAATACGGGACATAACACCTAGTTTTTCATTTATTTCTGTACATTTATTTCTGTTGGTATTCAGTTTAGATACCAGAACAACATTATACTGCTTAGGCAACTTGAGCCATTTAACTCAAATTATTTTTATAACGATGTCACTTAAACAAGCATAAATATAAAGCTAGGTATAAACTGCTTATGCTTACAGCTCTTACACAACTATAGAAACAAAATAAATTTACAATTCAAATACCAGCAAAACTATAAAACCAATAAAATTCAAATTAACATCACAAAGGTGACTGATGGTGCTGCTGGCCTGAACCAAATAGCCTGGCTGGATAGGAAAGATGTATTTGTATTTCCAGGTGCCATAAATCAGCTGGGGTCTTTTTCTTTTGAGTTTGATGGGCCCCCAATTAATTCATCATTATCATTGTCTTTATTTTTTAACAATGGACTCATTTTTAACCACCCATCCGTTATTTTTATGGACCCATCAATTTAAACAGGACAACACAAAATTTATTACTGAAAAACATCAGTAAATACAAGTTGACTTTAAATCTCCCAAGAGCACTGGCTTTTGCCTAGCTGAGCCCAGTGGGACCAGGGGGATGTATGTTAGCTCCAGGGTCCCCCAAAGTGATCTGGGAAATGACCGTGAGAGCACAGGCCATTGGGCCTCAGCCTCCTGGGACTTTTCTGTCTTCTGTTTTCTGAAAGTACAGTGGGGTGAGAGGGAGGGAAGTTGAGTCCTCTTTTCTGGGTGGAACGTGATGCAAAGCAGACGTTGAGCCTGGGACCTGCGCCCTGGTGTGAAGTCGCCACGCAAAGGTGCAGACAGTGTTGGCCCCCCGATGGCCAATGTGTCCTTCCTGAAGAGTCCGCCTGGTCCTGGAAGTCTCTTCCCTGTACACCCTGAGTCAGAGCAACTCTTCTAAGACATGACGCCATCACGAAACCCTGGGTCTTGATCCAGCACTTCAGAGGTGCTGCGGGCTGGAAAGGGAGCACAGGACTCACACTACAGCAGCGTCTTGCTGGGCATCTGTCACAGACGCTCTCCCTCAATGATGGCACGTCTGCCACCATAAATCAAAGCGAGTTCCCATCATGAGTGTTCCTGCTTGGCAGGGCTGCCATCTGTGCCTTGGAGTCATGTCAGGACGTACCTAGTGACAGGACCGTGGACTCCCGCTATCCACCAGGGAAACGGCCACATCTGATCCAGCAAGTGTGGCCATGTCCATCTGCCCAGCTGCCATCATGAACACCAGACTGGCTGAAATGAGCATGTTCCTTCAGTCTCAGGGGCCAGAAACCCAGTTCACGGTGTCACTGGTCCCACCAAGGCTCTCTCCTGGTCTGAGTGGCCTCCCTCACCCTGTGGCTTCAGCTCACTTCCCTGTGGGCTTGTATGTGTCTCAATCCACTCTTCTTCTGAGGATGCCTCATCCTCACCCCAGCAGTCCTCTCCGTTACCACTTTAACCATGCAGTCTACAAACACAAGTGCCTTTTGTGGTACTGATGACCAAGATTCCAACGGAGAAGTTGGGGAGCCACTGTGCCACCTGGAGAAGTGGGTGACATCGCTTTGTGACATGTGCTCCACACCTTCTGTGCAGATGGATCCCAGAAGAGGGTGTCCCGTGGAAGGGACGGTGACCCCAACACGTGACCTGAAGGTTTGAGGGGGAGTTGGGCCAGCTCAGAGCTGGCACTGGGAACCAGGATGGCTGCACAGAGGGCTCTTCGCAGTCTCAGCACACAGAAAGGAAATCTAAGCATTCCTCTAATTACTGCAGGTTAATTAGTTCTCCTCACCATTTTAGAAGGGAAGAGCCACTTGAGTGCAGCATAAATCTCTGCAATCCACTCCCTGCCTGACCTGAGCTGGTGGAGGGGGCTCAACAGGAAGGCTGAGCTGCCTTGGCCCCTGCTCTCCTGCTGGCCACCGCACGCCCATTACCACGGGATCTGAGCCCACATGACCAAGGAGAGGGGAGGTTCACTGCCCTTGCTCACAGCACCTGCCCACAACCAGTCCCAGACTGACAGCCAGGGCCAGCTCGCCTATCAGGTCATCCCAGGAACCTCTCCATCAAGGACCGTCAGCATAGTCCTGGTCCTTGATAGCCACTTCCATTGTAATCAGCAGTAATCATCACTCTGGGGAGCACTTTTCTTGCACAAATGTTGCTTCCTTTGCTTCGTGCCCCAAGAACAATTTCCAGAGAACTTGATCGTTGCTTGGTTGTTTTCAGGTTTCACCATTTTGCAGATTCTGGCTCCTGCAGGAGGAGATCTGCCCCACAGACTTGGGACAGGCAATGGTCTGTGGACTTTCTTAAGGATGCTAACCTGAAGGGCAGTGGTGTGGTCTGACCATGTCCCCAAAGTCCCTGTGTTGGAGACTTACCCACAATGTATGTGCCACAGTATTTGCACCTCCTTGGGAGGTGATAAGGATGGATGAAGGCCTAGGGTGGGGCCCATGATGACACGGGCAGCTTTATAACAAGGAGAAGAGGAGCTGGCCCATGAGCTCTGTCCTGATATCCCCACCATATTACTGTGGGACAGCAAGTTTTGACCAGAGGCTGCCCATTCTCTGGGACTTCTCATCATCCAGAATCATGAGCTAAATAAACCTTTATTCTCTATAAATTACCTAGTCTTGGGTATTTTGTTACAGCAATGGAACTGAGAAGTGACTGATGGAATAAACAATAAATAATATAGAGTGAAGACTTGAACACAGTAGCAACAGGGCCATTGGGATAAGACACTGATGGGACCCAACCTTGCTCAAAGAGTGACTGAAACCCAGTGCAGTGGCTCCAGCTGGACATGAGGAGGAACCAGCACACTGAGCTCTGCTCTGTCCCTATTGCACTGAAGGAATAAATGAAGAGCAAATACAGAAGGATGGTAAGGGTAGAGGGGCACTGAGGTATCTTGGAAGCAGAAGACCAAGTAAGAATGGACCTGACTGAAATCAAAGCCTGCAAGAGGAGGAGGGCTCAGAGGGGTTGGACCAAGCTGCTTCAAAGATGACAGAAATGCTCTGAGACCCTGGGTGTTTCCAGTGCAGGTGAAAATAGAAACTAGAGTTGAAAACGGGCAACGCTCTGCTCAGGGCAGCCCAGTCAACCCCGTGGGACCCAGGGCCCAAGCTAAGACAGAGGTCCACATGCCGGAGAGGTCTGGGCACCTGGCAACAGCGAGAAAAGGCTAACCTAACAATGTGCAGTTTATCTGCTCGACGAGGAGGCCGGCTCCATCTCCTCCTCTATCCCTGCAGGCTGGAGACCCAGCCCATAGCCAGGCAGCAGCCCTTCCCTGGGAAGCCACAGACCCCAGCAATACCAGGCTTCTCAGCCCCCCGGGAACCAGTTGGAAGCAGCCCTGCTTTACACGCTGATAGTCCAGGAAATGGTGGAGTATATTTATCTCTTGTTTTCACTTTTGTTTTGTTCCTCATTCTTAAACAGAAACACATAAACATTTTAGAAAGGCCTGTCACATAAAAGCCGGAAACCAAAACAAGCTAACACAAGCAAGGAACTTGGGAGAGAGAGAAATAATGCAGGAAGCCAGAGAGAGCCTGGCATATGTAAAATTGATGCCAGCGAGATGTGGGGAATGTATCATCTTCTCGGAGCAGAACGGAGTGTTCTTAAAAATCAACACAGCCGGAGAACATGGAGACACTTTGAGAAATTAAAACTGTGCTAGTCGGGTTTAAAATGTGTAAAGGATAAGAAGTAAAGTTGAAGCCATTTCCTAGAAAGTACCAGCACAAAGAGGAGGAAAACAGAGCAAAGAGAATTAAAGGATCAGCCTGCGAGGTCTAACACACTGACCAGAGTCCCTGAAAGGCTCCAGGGTAATAAAACACTCCAGAAAGGAAGGACTTCTGGGGCCCACTGGAGTCCCCGAAAACATCCATGAGAAGGATCCCATCAGTGAAACAGGGCAACAGGGCTGTAGAGGGTAGAATTGAGGGAGGATCTGAAGAGCTTCCCGAGAGTAGCCAGGCAGTTCAAACACCAGCAATTTCCCAGGAGTGGGGAAAACACCTTCAAAGTTCAAAAGGAAAATCTCCAACTTCCACTTCAAGACCCACTAAGCTGTGAATCAAGTGTCAGAACAGAATGGGAGGGCTTTGGAGTCCCATCACAGTCAGGGTGAGCCACAGGGGACAGAGCTGAGGCTGGGGTAGGGGTGACAGCTCCCCAGAAACCCTAGAGATCAGAGCCCGTGGGAGGAGGAAGGAGAAGCCGGGCATGATGTTGTCCAGGAGAATAAAAGTGGAACCTAGAGTGACTTGAGATTTTTTACCAAAATGCAAGTGCCATTAGAAGTCTGATTGATAGTCTAGGGATGTGGGAAGGGTAGGTATACGCTGCCCCAGCAAATGAGAGTCCTAGTAGTTATTCATTCCAGGGAAAACACAAAGTTGATCAGGAAAGGAAATGTAATCATAGAACTACTTTGTGGCTCAGCTGTGAATAATAATTACATAATTATGCAAATGCAGAATATTGATCTAACCACAAATTATGCTACTGGGAAGAGGGGGTGGGAGTGTGTGCGTGTGCGTGTGCGTGTGTGTGTGTGTGTGTGTGTGTGTGTGTGTGTGTGTTCATTTGTTTTGCAGGGTGAAAGAGCAAAGCACAGAGTTGAATCCTCATCCTTCCAGTGGAGAATCTGTGGAGAAGCAACTGAAATTAAGAAGAAAAAGCAGAGGAAGTACATATTTAGAAATACCAAGATCACGGTAGAAGCATCATTCTAGGAGGTCATGGGGTGTCCACACAGCAAATGGGCCATGCGGCCAGCTGATTTTGTTGTAATCCATGCATGCAGAATGACTAAGCTTTTGAAAGATGTCTTACAAATGGGCCATAGAAAAGAAAGGCAGCCAGTATGGCTGGGCCCAGAGAGCCAGCAGGACAGGATTCCAGAGAGGCAGAGTGGTGCGACTCCATGGGGATTGGCACTGGTGGTGCCTGAGGGAGCCTGAGGGGAACTGGAGACAGGTCCTAGCCTGTGCTTCCCGTGAGAGACCGCGGGGCCAGATGCAGTGCTGGGGACAAGAGATGCATCAACCACGTGACTTGGAGCTGGTGTGCTGGGTGCTGGGGAGCAGGAACTGTTGGCTCAGATTTCAGGAGCTGGGTGAAGGAGGGAAATGACCGTCAGGGGGAGGGGTGCACCGAGAAACCAAGACTTCCAGTTTGGACTCGGGGCCAGGCTCCTTGGGCTGCTGAAACATGGAGACACAGACTGCGGGGCTCTCATCACAGAAATTTTCTCTCAAGTCCGAAATCAGTCCAAAGTACTGGAAGGCTTGAGTGCAAAATCAAGGTGTCTACAGGGCCACACTTCTTCTGGGGCCCTAGGTGAGGCCCTTTCGTGCCTCTTCCTGTTTCTGTTGAAGCCCAAGTCCTGGGTGCTCTTCAATGGCTAGGGATGCCACTCCAGCCTCCTGCAGCCTTCTCCCTGCAGAGCTCAAGCCAAAATGTCCAACTTCTGGGATGAGCACATGGACTGAATTCAGACCCTACTTAATGGCCTTAATTGGATTACCTCTGCAGAGACCACATTTGCAGACAAGGGCTTGGGTACAGGGGCTGGGGAAGACTTCCCACATCGCAAGGGACGCAATTCCATCCACACGGATACAGACCTGGGCAACAACCTGGGCAAGTGAGCTCTACCCTGTCCTGCTCTCGGATTACAAAGCTTCCTGGGCCTGAGGAGTCCTGTGGTGCTGCTCCACCTGCCTGACCTTCCTGCCTCCCCTCTGATGACACCTCTCAGGAAGAGGGTCATGGTCCCAGTTGTCCCCATGCAGTGCCTTGAAATTAGGCCACTGATGCCCTGGGAGGTAAAGAGGAGGAGGCAGATAGGGACTTGTGGGTCCCTCCCAGCCTCACCTCACACTTGGTGCCTCTGCTCACTCTGTTCACAGAGAAGCTCTGTAGAACAGGCTTTCATCATCCACCAGCCATGGCCACTTGGGAGTGTGTGACAGCAAATCCACACCACTAAGAAAGCCACACCCCTGAGCCAGCCGCCCGGCCCACTCCATGGTCCTCCACAAAGGAGCCTTTGGTGACCAGCCCCTAGGACCCAACTCTTAAGAGGAGAGTAATTGCGGCCACCATCCCCTCATGTCAGGCCACCTGTTACTGCTCCACTATGACCCCATGGCGAGAGACCCCCGAGTCCTCTCCACAGACACAAGGCCCAGTCAGACCAGCTCTCTGCTGTGGCTCTGCTTCCTCAGAAGACTTAGTGGAGCCCTGGGAGAGAAGCCATCAACCCACACAATCCCATTTAGTTAAAGAGAGAATTTCTTAAAGAGCTGTGTCCCTCCCACACTGGCCTCGAAAGCTCAAGGTCCCAAGTTCTGTCTCTGGTACCAAAAAACAAACAAAAAAAAGAGTGGTGTCTTGTTGAGGCAGCCTCCCACCCCGCGTGTGCCCAGCCCACCCCCCTGCAGGACCGGGCAGTGTTTCCCAAAGAATCTGCAGGTTCCCCTGGGATGGTCTTTAAGGGAAGGAGGGGGCAATGGTTGGTCTGCTCAGCACCTGGGCATCTGGCACCCTCTGGGGCCAGGGAAGACAGGATGCATGTCTTCGTCACTTTCTCCTTGCTGGGACTCAGTCCCCAGTAGCCACAACTCCAGGGAGGTCAGGTTTATTTTAGTTGCCAGTTTATAGAGATTTCAGGCCTCGCTCACCTGGCTCCATGGCAGGGCAGCATTGCAGGGGGACAGGGTGGAGGAGAGGGGACCTCAGATATTTGGGTATCCACAGCCACACCCACAGCACCTACTCCATGGTGTGGCTACAAGAAGCAGCAAGCAAGCAAACTACCCTTCCAGGCCACGCCCCCAGTGACACCTCCTCCAACTAGACTCCGCCTCCCAGCAGCACATTTAGCTCTGAACTCCTCAGGGCAGTAACCCACTGACCGGCATCACGTGCCTGTGATCCAGTCACCGCCCCGAAGTCCCACAGAGGAGTTTATAGAGCTTGTGAGCAGCAGGTGGAAGGGCAGGGACAATCAGTCCCTTCAAGCACACTAAAGCCTAACAACAAAAAGTACAGTGTAAACTTCTGATAGACAATAGCCTCATCCCAGTACTTCCTCAGCTCTTTCCTAAGAACTTTCTAGTTATTTCCACTGCCTTTTAGACTCACAAAAAGTCTCTCAGGAGAAGGTATTTCTCCATTATCTGCTTTTAGAGATATTTTTACATTCTCTCTTGCTTTGCCTCAAAGCAGGAAATGTTAGTTTTTGTTGGGTTTTTTCCTGTTTTTTTTTTTTTACCCTTCTTTCCACAATGCAGCTTTCATCTATGACTCATATCTTGCCAAAAAGGTAGAGAAATGAATGCAGAATATTTCTTTTCAAAGAAAAGGAAATTAAAATGAGCTTCAGCCTGGAAGAGCAGCGTGCCCAGGAAGAGGACATGGTGGCGTCTCCATGGGCGCAATGGGAGCGCGAAGCCCTCACTGTCCCTGGGCTGCATGCAGAGGACCCACCCACAGCACAGAGACATGAGCACAAAGAACTCTGCCCCAGCTGCCACCCACTGGGCGCAAATCGTGTTGAACAGTTCCTAAATTTACTGCCGATAGAATAAAAGCCCACTATTTTAGGAAATGCCAGTATTCCTCCCCAAAATAAATAAAAGCCCCTTATTGTGAGCAGCACTGATTTCAGACAGTCTCTCTGGCAGGCCAGACTCCAGAGCCGGGAGCGTACAGTTTGTCCCCGCAGGGGCTCAGCCGACACACCTGGAGCACAGAGCCGGCGCCAGGGTCTGGATGCTGGAGCCCGTCCAGGGCGACAGAAGCTGGCTTAGCAGGTCTGGGTGGCCCCTCAGCCTCCCCAGCCCTGCCCTACAGACACTAGTTGGGAGAACCCCAGAAATCTGGTCCCCAGAGCCACAGCCAGCCTCCTCACAGTGTGCCTGCCCCGTGGCTGCTCATCCCCAGGGATCCCCAGGGATCTCCTGGCTACCGGCCACAGAGCCGTGTCCCAGAGCCATGTCTTCAGTGGTCAAGGGGTTGGTGGTCAAGGGGCTGGAAAGACAGTTTCTGCCCGAAGTCAAGAGAGCAACCTGGATCTCAGCAGTGAAACCTTATAGATCAGGACTCCTTTCCCGGAAACATAGTTCAATACTGTGGACAGGGGCACAGGATTCAGTAGCCCTGACAGCATGCTCGTGTCTGGGGGTCAGTGAGAAGACAGTCAGTGAAACTGGCATCTACCCCACAGAGACAGGTGCACGAGCACACTGCCATGCCTAACACATAAGAACACACCTGCAGAGTGTGCAGACACATACAGGTGCATGCTTCTGTACACATGTGAAGGTACTTGCATACATCAGTGTACACACAAGTGGGCACACAGGCTGCCCATTCATACAGACTAATGCCCTGTGCATGAACACATGCCCATGCACACCCACCTGTACGCAGAGGTGCATCTATGCCCACACACCCATAGGTACACATGTGCACACACCTGAGCACACCCAACACAGACACACATGCCAAGCAGGCACACCTGCCTCTACGTGTGTGCACTTGTGCACACACACACACACCAGGATCTGGGCCTACAGAGAAAGTTTGGTCAATGGCTTTGTGGAAACAGAGCAGAAAGGGTGGGTGACTGGAGAGGTCACTGGCTGGGACAAAACCCAAGGCGTCAGGACAAGTCCCACCAGGCATCATCCAGGTACAGAGGCCCTCAGTATCCCACTGAGTCATCACCTTCTTGTCCATATCCAGAAAGCCCAGCTCCCCTCGCACCAGTTCAAGAGCCCCAGGCAAAGGACAAGGCTATCTGCCACGCAGGTGCAGCCCTGGGCGCGGCAGGGAGGAGTCCGCACACAGCAGGCCAGTCCCACTCTGGCCTGGAGCTCCTGTCTCCAAAGTCAATGGCCTGGGGTTGGTCCCACGAAGTGTGCTGTTTTAAGTGTGCATTTGGAATGGACAGAAGTTTTCAGTTCCTTGGGTTTGATCAATCCCCGGCCAAAGACAGAGAAGAGAGAAGGAGGAATGAGAGCAAAAGAGAAGAGGGAGCAGGAGGGAGGGTGCAGCTTGGGCCCTGCTGTGATGACAGCTCCACCCTTGAAGGCCCACAGCTGTCTGTCCTCCCCTCCCTCAGCCTGCTGTGGCCATCACATACACTGGCTGCGCATGTGAGCTGCCCTGGTGGAGAGAACGCTCCCTGTATTGTTTTGATTTCTTGTTTCATTTTTTGTTTTGTTTTGGTGGTACCAGGGATTGAACTCAGGCCCTTGTGTTTCCAAGGTAGATGCAGTGCCACTTGAGCTAAATCCCTGGCCTGAGAATGCTCCCTGTAGCGCAGTCCTGACATGAAATAGACAAGACACTGATGAAGGGACGACAGTGTGGGCTCCAGAACCATTTTCCCAATGTCCCATTGTGACCTGGCCCCAAGGAAGCCTGACAATTGGTGGTGTAGGGGGTGGTCCAGTCCTCCGGACAGCCGTGACTGGGCAGGAGGAGGCCTCCTCTATGCCCCAACTCTGCCGGCATAATTATGTAATATTAATTGACAGCAGCCATTTCTTATTTCATGCTAATTGAAAATTACTGATTTTCCTCATGCAAATAGCTCCTCATGTCAATTACCGAATGTGTTGTGCACATTTTTTAATTAGCCACTCTCCACTGCTTCCTTTTAAACCTAGTTCTAAATCTAGTTGACTGGTTTGTCTTGTCACAATTATAGTAAATAATGACCAAGATCTCGCAAAACAATTTTTCATTTTTTATTCAAAGGGTTGTAGAAGAGAGCTGGGGAGATGGTGCTTTGGCTGGGATGGGAGGCAACAGGCTGCCCGGGCCTTGGTTTCCCCAGGACATACCACTTTCTAGGGCAGAGCTGCCCCCGCTGCTTTTGCTCTGCACTGCTGCCTGAGATGCTTTCAAAAGGCTTCCTGATTCTCAGACTCAGACTTTTAAGTTTTCTCTATAGAATCTCAGGGCATTGACTTCAAAGGGCTGTGCTTACCCAGGTTTACCATGTGCTAGGCTGAATCACCTATCTAGCTGAGTCCAGTTCTTATTACATGCCACCAGAGTCCATGTGTTAGTCTGTTTTCTGTCACTCTGATAAAGTACTAGGTGCTGGGTTTCTGAAGAGAAAAAAGGTTTATTTGGCTCACATTTTTGGACCTGAGAGTTCAACAACATGGCCCCAGGTCTGGCAAGACTGTGCTTCTCATCATGGCAGAGTATCGTGATGGGTAGTCCCTCCAAGGACATCATCGCAGGGACCTACACCTGCTTCTGGAAGCTCTCGTGACTTCTCAGCAGCATTCGCTGGGACCAGGCTTCTGGCACATGAGCCTTTGTGGACACACTCAATTCACAGTCAGACTCTAACAGGCTGGAAGCCACAGCCTGCCCAACAGTGGAGCATCAGCCCCTAGTTGCATCAGCCAGTGGGACAATCAATCAGCTCAGCTGGGTAAGAGCCACCACAGAATGTATTGGCTCAAAACAGCACTTACTTTGCTGGAAAGTTCCAATCAGTCAGTGCTGGGCAGGTCTCGGCTGGCCTCATTCACACAGTAGTGGCCGGCATGGGGCTCGTGAAAGGTTAGATGATCAAGAGTGGTCCCGGCTTGCCTCCTGCAAGGGCCTCATGTCTGCAGTAGCTGATCAGCCCAGCCAGTCGACAGAGAACACAGAGCCCACGCCAGCACTGGGGTGCCCTGATGGGTGTACGCAGGCTTGGGTTTGTCCTAGCTTGGTGTCTCCCCTAATTTCCCTGACCACTGTATTCTGAACCTAAAACAATAGATTTTAAACATTTTTTTTGGTATTTCACTTAAATGTACAGAAAATTGAAGGAGGAGAGGAGCTGTGGGGTTGGGCTGCTAAGGGCACTGAGCTAGATGTTACCACACATGAAAGTTAAGGCTTCTCACACTGTCAGTGTGCACTGTGGCTTTAGCTAAATCTTTTAACTTCTCCATTTCTTAGCTCCAATTTTTATATAGGTGGAATTCCCTGGCTACTTGGTAGAGTTGCCATAGTGACCAGAGAAGAGTAGGGTACACATGTAAGTGAAAAGAGTTCCACACAATGTAAATATAGGCTGCTAGCATGACACTGTTACTGTTTGTGCGGTAACCCAACTGGAAATGCTCCTGTCCAAATTCCTTGGGAGCCCGGAAGAGATGGTTGCAAGGTCCCTGCAGCGCAGAAGTAAGGGTGGGTGTGCTTCTGGCCTGTCTCCACCTCCGCAGCCCTGTGACCTAGTGTGCTTCTAAATACCAGGGATCCAAAAACAGGAAGAAAAGGTATAAAGCCCTCATATCCACAGAACTGGCATTCTGTGAGAAAATGATCAGTGAGCAACAAACAAGGACTTCAGATGCTTCTTAATATTGTCAAAGAAACAGCAAAGGTGGACAATAGAGAACAATCAGGTCTCTACCTCTACCGAGACCCAGGACCTCGCTGTGTGGGAAGGATGGTCTCAGAGGCCCTCTCTAAGGAGGTGACCTTTCAGCTAAGTCCCAGAGAGAGAGAAAAGGGGAAACACCTGGCTTGGACACAAAGCCACCTTCCCTGTGTCACAGTGGGTTGGTGATGGAACCCATAGACTCTGATGACCGCTGTCTGCTCCCCGTTTCCCAGGCAGGGCAGGCTCACCACAATACTGACCCTAAAGGCAAAGGCTCTTCCAACCTGCAATCCATCTATCCTGGAAAGGAGTCTCCACTCCCTGGGCTGCGATCTGGTGAATTCTCTGTCCCTTCACACTGAGCCCACACTTCCTGCCATCTTCTCTGGATGGATGACCACAGAGCCGGATGGCCCGGGACAAAGAGAAGCCAGGTCCCATTCATCTGTGCCATCAAGCCAGTGGCATCTCAAGGCTGTCAGAGGGGTGAGCCTCAGCTTAGCAGGTGCTTCGTGACACCCTCCTCTCTGTCCTACTCAACCATTCTACAAGCTGGCCTTCAATTTCCTGAGAGCCTTACACTCCTCCCTCCCGATTCCAGACTCCATTACAAAGAGGCCATGGGCTGGGAACTGAAGCAAATAGGAATGTTTCCAACACATCAGTCTAAGGGATCCCAAGGAGCCACTGAGGGTGAGAAGATAGAGAAAAGTTAAGTGGAGGCTTTGGACCCTTGGAGGGGGAAAGAGGCCTGGCCAGGATAGGACACCCCAAAATAAGCTAAAATTATCTATGTCTGATGAGAGTATTAAATGAAACTGTGAGGTCAATTTAACATGATTTAAATATTTTCCACTCATTTGCAATAATTCGGAATGCATTTCCTTTTCTCCCCCCTGCCTCAAACTTGAAGTTTTATGTTAATGGCTCTGCAATTTTGGACCCGATCATTAAAATTAATGACATTTCAAATGTTCCAGTGTGCCTGGTAGAGTCTGATCCATGTTTTTTCCCTTTATAGATCATCAGTAATAGAACACTTTAATGGCCCTAATATAAGGGCAGTCTCTCTATCTCTGTTAATGAATAATTTCCATAGCCAGATATGGAACCCCCCCAAAGAAGGAGGAAGCATATTTCATTGAGCATGTCAATGCCAGACCCTAAATAATTCAGTCCCCCAGATTAAAATACTTGGTGCTCTGCATGCCCTAATGGGAGATAATGAAATGTCCCCAAATGCTGCCATCTTAAAATTAACATCCTCTGAAACTCCTGAAATCAATCAGTGTCAATGACAAGAGCCGGGTCTAATCCAGTATTGATTTGCGCAGCCAAGAAAGGAAAAATGGAGCCTTGGTTAGCGCCCTGCTTCAGCCCAGCTGACTGCCGGCCAGCACCGTGACTCTCACCGTCTTTGTCCTGGAAGACTGGAAACACCCTCTGCCTGTCCTCGTTATGAGTGCTGTGAGCCACAGACAGCACAGCTGAACTTCACAGGTCCACCCCAGGGCAGGGCTGACCAATCGGGTCCTGTCCCACACACCCACTGGGGGACACTCTTCAGTTCTGGAAGGGCATGGTTGAGCCACCTAACTTCTCAGGCTCCAAGTGCCTGAGAAGTGTTTGGGGGAGAAAAAGCTCCTTCTTCCCTCAGCTGCCCCTGAACCATCATTCTGCATTATTTTCTATAGAAGTTATCACAAATTAAATTTCTTGTTATTTAAGTGTGACCACATGTCCTTCGAACAGCATCCTCTATTTTCTTGTGAGCTAATGTTCTATGTGTTTCCCACTAACACGAAGGCTCCATGAGAGTAGACACTACTATGCTTTCTGTTGTGTCCGTGGTTCAGAACGGACCTATGAAAGAATGCCTAGGGTTAAGGGATTGTGAATGGATGGATGGACAGTAGGTATGTGGATGGATGGATAGATAGATGAATGGATAGATGGACAGATGGATGGATGGACAGATGGGTGAATGAGTGGATGAATGGTAGGTTGATGGTGGATGGATGGGTAGGGTAGATGAGTGAGTGAGTAGATGAATGGTGGGTGGATGGCTCAATGGATGAGTTTCTGGATGGAAAGTAGATGTGTGGATGGATGGATGGATGGATGGATGGATGGATGGATGGATGGGGGATAGATGGGTGAATGGATGAGCTGATGGACTGATAAATGATAGATGCGTGGATAGATGCTTGGTGAGTAGGTGAATAGGTGGATAGTTGAGAGGATGGAAGGATGAGTGAGTGGATGGGTGAATGGAGGATGGGTGGATAAGTAGATATATGGAATGATGAATGAATAATAAATGGATAGATAGGATGGATGGATGGTAGATGGAGGGAGGGATGGACAGCAAATGGCAGATGGATGGATGGTTGCTTCCCTTGGTGTATTACTAATACAGAGAACGTTGTTTGCCAAGTACCTGTTGACTGAATGAATTCATGAAAATTGTTGGATTCTCCATCAGCACTGAGAATCCCCCATTCCACGCATTTGCCATCACCCATGTCTGGCCAGGGATCTTCCTGATTGTTGGCAATGGTGTTTGCATTGTGATATCAGATCCTATGAGTATTCTATGGCCCCATGGACAGCAAACCTCTCAGGGGGTTAAGTCCCATATTCCTTACCTCTCCTCACAAATTCATCTGCACTCAACACACAGTAGGCTATCAGCTTTCCTTGTAAGTCACACCTCTGGCTAGAAACCACATGGACAAACACAAAGGGAATAATAAAGGAGCACTGTGAATAATTCAACAAACACCCAGTGGAATCCAAGCGCCTCATACAGGAGCTGGCTGAAACTAAAAAGAAGCATAGAAAATGGGAAACCACAAACATCTCCACATGGAGATTAAAATCGCCTGGTGATAAAACAGCCTCGTGTATCAGAGTCAGAGTCGAAAGGAAATAAGAAAATCCAGCAAGTAAACTGAAATTAGGTCAGAAGGACTGGGGTGGAATCACAGTGGAAATACCAGCCCACAAGGAGAAAATTGAAAGATAGCAGAGGGGCTGAGGGAGCCGATTATGTGTTTCCTAGGAAATGGATCAGAAGCTACGTCAGCCTCACCCTCCAGGAGACACCATGGCAGGCCTTGCACAGGAGTCTTGGCAGAGAGGATGCCTTTGGCATGGTTCAAAGCTGGGAGATGCTCCTTGAAGAGGACTAGGGACAAACAGCCATGGACACGCACAACACACGGGAGCTGGGAAGTTGCTAATATAATACTATGAAGGCAACAGCTTGGCTTCCAGACCTCTCCTGGTGAGAAAGGGTGCAGCACCCGCCCTGCCTGTCCATGGGTTCCTTGGCCCATGTGGGATGGACAGCAGCACCCTACCGCATCCCATCCCCAGCTGGGTGCCGTGCCTCTGATTTTCATGCCCACTGCATCCTGGTCCTCCACAGTCAGGCTGGTTGGCCTGGGAGGGCTAGTTAACTGAGGCAGAGCCCAGAGCAGGGGAGGAGCTACTCTGCTCTCTCAGCTATTTTGCCTAAAGGTGGAGGCACTATGGACTCAGTCTTACCTCCCTGCCTTGCCAGACACACATTCTTTCTGCATGACCCACCCAAGACTCCATCTAGAGCAGCATAGAGGCCCCTCAACCCCACTGCAACCTGTAGGGTCTCGGGCTGAACCCAGCCACTAGTGCCTCCTGGGCCCCTGCAGGGAAGACTCAATCTCACTCAGCCTCCTTCGCCATACTCTTGCTCTATGGCTCAGGAATGCCCCAGGGTCCACCAGGAGGCCTCTTGACCTCACCCTCCTTCATCTTTTGAGGGCTTCCAAGTCCATCTAGTTCTCTCTGCTTCTCCATAGCTCTGGTACTTCCTCCTTCCCCCTCTCCCACCCCCGCCCTCAAAATCAAGACTTTCTTATTAGCCTTGGCTCAGACAGGAAGGAACCAGCCATGAACAATGAGGACACACATGACAAAGAACCTCTTTGGGGCCAGACCCAAGCTGGCCCCTGACCCTGGCTCCCTGCACCCTGTGACATCCAACAAGCACCAGGCCAAGTCACTCAGCGCACTTATTTTCCACTGGAAGCCTTCCCAGGGTGCTTCAGCAGGAACCACAGCTTGATGTCTCCTCTTGATAGCTATCCCCTCAGGCAGCCTCGGTGTGGCCAGAAGCCTTGCTTCTGTGTGCTGGGCATGGGGTCCAGGCAGCAGGATGGTGGAGCAGACCAAAGGCCTGAGGATGATCTGGGAGACCATGCAGTAGGAGGCAAGGCCAGGATAGGCATTCATTGGCTCTGTCCCAGCACCTCTGCATGAGATGGAAGCCACTGGAGGGTTTGGGACAGGGAGTGGGGTTACCAGGCTGCTCTGTGGAGAGGAGACAAAAGAAAAGCCAGCACCATGGCAGGGCCAGTACAGGGCAGGAGCTGGAGGGTATGGCCAGGAAAAAGGTAGACTTGGGACTTCTGCCTGCGCCCTGGCCCATCCCTCCCCAGGCAGCCCAGTGAACCTTTACCAGTACAAGTCAGCTCTCCTCTGCAATCCGATGGGTTGTTCATGGAGTCTGCTTGTCCTGAACTTGCAGACTCTTCAGCCCATGCTCAGCCCATGGGGCTGACCTTGATGCACCTGATCCATGCCAGGCTTCCTTGGGTTCTGCCAACACACTGCTTTTAGACCTGCCTCAGGCCATTCACTGCCACCACCCGCTGCCCAGAATCCCTTCGCACCCAGCCAGTTCTCGCCTGGCAAATGCCTTCGTGATGATCAGGTCTGGGGTCCATCTCCCCAGGAAACCATCCCTGACTTCTGCTCTCCAGCACCTGGATCATCGCACCCTGCCTCATTCCTCTGCTGCCGTCACTCTGATCTAGCAGCTCGCTGCCTGCACTGCCTCCTGCATGTTGTGCCCACTGCCCTCGGCATCCAGAATAAAACCTAGGTACCTAATAAGAGGCAAATATTTTCAAACCTGAATGTGCAAAAGTGAATGACCAGCCTCACAGAGATCACCCCAGCCCTGAGGGCCATAGAGGGCTCCCAAAGTGGGCACTGCCACTGAGCCTTCTCTCGAGCAGCATGAGAGCCCAGGTGCCAGGGAACGTAGATGCCCATCTCTTCCCAAGGTCAGCAACCAGGTCCTCAGCTGCTCAGCGGCCCAGTGTGTGTCCAGCATACAGCTCCTGCCTGGATGGAGACGCTGGGATCAAAATAAACCACCAGGAACAAAAGCTCAGCTGTAGGGCCAGCATGGAGCTGGGACCCTCCTGCCCCCATTGCCACTGTCCCCTGCTGTGGCCACATCCCCAGCTCCATCCCCACTGGGCTGCTCTGGCAGAGAGAAACCATGCTGGCCATGGAGGAGTCGCTTCACCACCACGCCAGGCCCTGCAAACCCATCTCCATTCTGGGGCTGCCTGCGCTGGCTTCCAGCACAGGGGCTCAGGAAGGAACCCCAAACAAACCAGCCCCACCCGCAGTCTGGTGACTGTGGGGGACACACAGCTCACTTCTTTAACACTCATTTCTATACATTCAACTGGGGGTGGATACAGGCACTTAACACACCTTAATTCCCTGTGTTCCTTGTCCCCTCTTCTCCTCTCTCCCTCCATCTCTGGGTCCCCTTTGCAGAAATTCTGTTTCTTGTTGTCTGTCTTTTATTTACTTAGACTTTTAATTTCTGAGTTGGCTTTGGGACCCTGCCCATGGGGCCATTGAGCAGCCCCGCCCACAGCAGAATCCTGCAGGCTGGGCCCTCAGACAAGTCCAGGACCCTGAGGGGTCAGGGTACAGGGAGGCTGGACTCCCCTCTTTGGCTCTGTCCCTGCGTCCTCACTAGCCCGGGTGTCTCCACCTCCTCTGAAAAGGACTTCCTCCCCTGAGGAGCTCGGAGAATTCTCACCCTCTTCCCTGAGCCCTGTCCTCAGTGTCACCTGGGAGTGAATGTGACACGGTGAGGACACAACTCAGTCCCCAGAGAGGCACCTGTTTACTTGGCTTCTAATGGGCCACCCAGCCCTGTCCAGGACCCAAGAGCAGGCCCTGTCCACAGGAAGAAGAGGAGAGGGGCTCAATTGCTGTTGGGGCATTTTCTGGAAAGGGTAGCTCTATGGGAGGAGAAGAAGCCGCCATAGTGTGGCCACGCATGGGTCAAGCCTCTTGGCAGGGCCGCTGGGCCGTGTCTCTGTCCCTCAGCCTCTCTCAGTCCCCTGCCTGACTATCCCCAGGGAGCCCACCTGGCCATCTCCACTTAAGTCCTCCATAGAAGTGTGGAGAAGCACAGTGTGTCCCCGTGGGGCTGGAACCACCTCATCCTTGGCAGAGAACCTAGCCTCGGCCCACCGTGCTCTGAGAGGCAACCTGACTGAACCCCACCCCAGCCTCCTTTCTCACCCTGGGCCGCCCAGAGCACAGCCTCCACTCCCAAATGCAAGAGCTGGTCAGGGAGGAAGCAGCCAAGACGGGGCATACTGAGTCTGTGCACCCCAGGCATGGTGCCAGGTGCCAGGAAGCCTTGTCTGCTCTCACAGACTCTGTCCAAGGTGCAACGCAGTGGCTTGTGGGCAATGTGCTACCCTCCAGTGTCACTTTGGGGTCTCCCTGGGGAGCCATCCCTACAAATGAAGACTGTGCTCAGGTTCTGAGCCCCAAGACCCACCTTTGTTTACCCAGAGACACTCAAGACTGAGAGAGAACGTTCACAGTCCACCGTGTCACCACCCGGGCACTCGCTCAGCACAGGGCCCCCATCTCTCCCCTCTGTCACATCCACACCCCAGGGGCCACAGCTCATGCCTTGACACCCCACAGACCTTGTCATGCCCCAAGGGCCACTTCCCACCTCAATCACCTCTCTCTACAGACCTCACTTGGACTCTGGTGGGGACATCCACTCTCTGGCCACAGCCTCCTTCCTTCCCTGAATTTCACTGTCCCTCTGCCTCAGCACGACTTTTGAACCTGCCTCCTGCTTGGCCATCTGCCTCCTTCTTGACTTAATCCAGCCGAAAGCCATGGAACTTGTCTTTCCTGCCGCAGCTCAGCCCCTGCGCCCCTCAGACCCTCCCCGTGGAGTCCCAGTGCCAGCAGAGCCCCAGGCTGTGCTGGGGAACACCCATCCTGCCTGCCCCTCAGCACCTCATGCTTCAGGGACTGTGACGCTCTGGGCCTAATATCAGGTCTAATCTCCAGTCTCCCAGATACTTTTACTTGAATCCAAGTTCATAGGAAGGTGGAAAACAATTCCTCAAACCACCAAGCATCCTGGAGACAGGCTGGTCTGGGACACGAGAAACCACTGATGACATAAAGGAGCAGGTATGGGGAGGGGATCGCATCGGGATGGAACTGATGTGCCAGGCAAACCTTCCACGGGCTGGTGATGGCAGGGCTGGCGAGGCTGTGGGAGACGAAGCACTGGGCTGACCCCGGCTCTGGAGCCTCTCATCAATCACAATGCAGGAGACACAGCTTCAAGTCCCACATGCTGTCTTATCTGGAGTGCCCATGCACAAGCCACATGGGTTCAGCTGGGTCTATCTTCAACAAGAAAAGGTCAAGTTTCAAGCCAGCAGCTATTTCTTTTTATAGTTTTGGGCTCCTTTGGATCAGAGGTTGATAAATGCTCCTGATATTAGTACAGTGCTAGCACTTTGTGATGCCTTCCATGTCTCTGCATCTCAGCAGAACCTCTACCCAAGTTGGGGTACCAGGCACTGTCACTCCAGCGCTAGGGCCAATGACATGCATAGGGGATGTAATTTATGCCAGGCTACACAGATGCTCCAGGACAGAGGTGAACGGAGAACTATCTGCAGTTCTCTCTCTAGGTCAAACCATGAGATACACACGGGGTACCTAATGCCACCAACACCATCACCAAAATGCCCAGATCTACCAGCCCCTGACTTCCAGACTGGACTGTTCCTCACATGGGGCATCCTGGGCACTACAGGGTACTTAGCAGCATCCCCAGCCTAGTGCTCATGTCCCTCACATCCTGTCATGGTCCCCAGCCTTTTGGTTGGTAGTGGGAGGAGGAAAGGCCTGGTGACAGGAAGTGAGGTCCCTGGGTCATACTCTGGAAGAAGCCATTGGGACCCAGTCCCTCTCTTCCTGTCTTGCCTCTCAGCCACCACGAGAGCAGCTCCACTGCCACCCCTGCCTGCCATGAGAACTGTGTTGACACAGGCCCAAAATGATGGAACCCAGGGACCATGAACTGAAACCTCTGAAACTCTGAGCCTGAGTAAACCCTCCCTCTGATACTTAGCCACAGTGACACAAAGCTAACTAATGTACCCCAAACTTCCATGACACCAAGAACTAAACCCATGACAGATCAAAGGTGACCATGAGGGCTTTCTCAATACCCTGCCATGAGGCAGAGCAGCAGACAGACAGTGCCAAGCAAACCACTCAGTGTCACCAGATCTGAAGGAGGGACCTGGCCTGCAGACTCAGCTGAGGGTTTTGGGTGCCTCATCCGTCCCACCTCCAGGACATCATGTGCTGGGAGTCCAGGCCCAAAGGGCAGAGCCTGCTTCAGGCCTGAGCTGCAACAGCCCTCCCCTGGGAAGCACAGAGCAGGAAGCCTCAGGGAGGACTGTGAGTGCACAATGAGACCATGGGGCAGAAGCCAGGAGGCACCCTGTATACCCAGTGGCTGTCTCCAGACTGGGGACACACAGAGAAGCTAGCAGTGAGTTCCAGAAACTATAACTTTCTGCAACCGCTGTCCCCTTCATTCTCCAGACTCCTGCACAGTCAGCTGTCTCCAGATGCACTAGAGCCCCGAGATGCAAACACAAGCAATCTGTGTCCTCCATTTGCAAAGACTGAGTGGTCCAGAGCAGGAGTTCTGTACATGCAGAGTTTCTTCCTGTCATTGCACCCATTAGTGGTGACTGTTGACTCAACCAGGATAAAAAAATGCCCATCAGATGAGTGAAGCAACTTCCATGTGTGTCTGTGTGGGTCTCCAGAGATGATGGACACACAGGCCTGCAGACTAAGGGGAAGGCGTTTCCAGGCTGCAGATGGCCCCACCCAATAGTCCTGCAGCCCAGAGGTGCATGATGGGAAACAGGAAGTCAGGTGCACTCGAGAAACTCCGTCTGCTCTAGTAAGCACTTCTGCCACTGCCCAGCCTGCGGACAGCAGACTCAGGCCATCCAGTGTGGCTCACCCAGCAGCTCTGCAGGCAGCTTCCAAGCCTCAGTCTCAAACTTGCACTGCACCTTTGACCCCCTTCTGTTTCATAGCTTCCAGCTTCTTGGCCTGAGCCACAGCTGCCGGAGCCCTGGCTCTCAGGACATGGGCAGAGCCACAGCAAACTCTTCTGCCTCTGGCTCCATCAGCTTTCCTAGTAAGCACCTGGCATGATGCATGTGTATTTCCCACCAATTCTGTCGCTTCAGGGAGCCCTAATCAACACAGCACAACCAAGACAGAGCCTCCCAACCCTGCCCCTCCCAGGCCCAGTGTTCTCCATCTTTGCCGACTGTCTTCTCCTCCAGTCTAAACCCCCAGCTCCATGAGACAAAGGGTCTTGTCTGTGGCTCCAAAACCCATCAGAGAGATGACAGCTGTCACAATGCAGAGCACAAACCTCTTCCTCAGCTGATGGGTGGGTGAATTAATGATTTGCCACTGCTTTACTCACTGAACTATCCAAGACAACTAGAGTCGCAAGTCAAACGATTTCCAAAGTAACTGTAAGTGCCATTGTCACGGGGCTCAGTAGGGAAAGCAGGACACAGCAGAGCAAGGAACAGGGGGGCTTCCACCCACCGCAGTCAAAGCAAAGTCTGACATAGAGAAAGTCCTTCCTGAAGAGCCATGGAGGGGAAGAGAGAGCCAGAGAGGAGCAGCCAGGGGTGGGGCAGGTAGGGAGAGGGTCAGGAACACATCAGTTTTACTTCTCCCTTGAGAAAGACTGAGTAAGCACACTTATGCGGATCTACTTGGTGACTAGGGGCACACACTCAGCAGACGTTGTACTGTGACCTGGAGTCTGGACCATCCCAGGCCAGCAGCATGCAGCACAGTCCTCTTGTAGACACTCCCAAGAGCTGTGGCTGCCCCTCAGCCCTGTGATCACAAGGGAGGCCATCCCACTCCATGAGTGCTGTGGCTAAGTGAGGGTATCAGGTAAGGGAGAGGTGTTCAAGGCATTTTGCCTTATGCCATTTTCACCTGAGGTGGGTTTACCAGGCTGTGGGCCCTTCAACAGCCAAGGAGCACCTGCTCCAGCCTCAGGAAGCTCAGCCCCTCAGGAACAAGGGGTTGTGCATGTGCGATTGAATGTGTGGATCCCACCCACCTTCACTGTAGCCACAGATACTGGAGGGACCAGGGAGAAGCTGCAAACATTCAGAGCTTGGCCAACATGTGAGCAAGGCCAACAGGATGGAGAAAAGCATGTGCAGGGCCCTATGTAGAGGGTCATACGTGGCCACTCAGAGGGATCCACTCTGAGAATCACCTCCAGGAGCATAGTTTTGTAAGTGTGTGCCAGCGATAGACCCCTCATACTAGTCAGGAGTCTGAGGTTCTTACTGAGTAGAAAACCAAGACCGAACTTTAAAACACTGTTGTAACTTCTGATGCTGAGTACACTGAGGAGAGCCTGGAAGTGGGTCAAGACCCCAGTACTGAAAGCAAGATGTGAATCCTGGATTCTTAACCCCACAAAAGTCATCTTTCCCTCCTGCAGATGTGCTGCCCTTTGACAGCGGCTGTCTCATGCTGTGGGGCTTAGTCATCCAAACTTCTAAGCACGTAGCTTCCCAGCAGCCAGAGAGAATAGGAAGAGGTGGAGAATACATAGAAATCTCCATCTCCCTGCCTCAGAAGCGGCACATGGCCCAGCCCCTGGTCAGAGCAACTGAGATGGCTGCATCTAACTGCAAGGAAGCCTGAGGGTTGTCTTCCCTGCATCCAGGAAGGAGAGGGGCACAGGGCATGGCTCCCACTGCCACTGACTGCCACAGCACCTATGGGCTGAATCATGGTGCTGGTGTGCATACAGGGAAATGTATCCATGACCTATTGCTGTTGATAAGCTGCCCAGACTTGGCTGTCTACAGCCATAGCCTAACCTCATGACTCTGCAGTCTGGCTGGATAGGCTGGGCTCAGCAAGGTGACTCTTCTGGTCTTCTGGACCCCTCGAACCCCTGAGGAGCTGCAGATTCAAGGGCAGCTCTGTGGCAGGTGCTGGCTGTCCATGGGCTGTGGTGACGGGGATGACTCAACACTAAGTACCAGCTGCTTGTGCCTGTTCTCCCACAAGGAGACCAGGAACCAGTGAGGCCCTCAAAGCCCAGGCCCAAGAGTGGCACACCATAATCTCTGCAGCTTTTTATCAGCCAAAAGAAACCACAAGTCCAAATTCAAGCTTTCACCCACTGATGGCAGGAAGTACAGTGTCATATTGCCGAGTACCTGGCTACAGGGAGATCATGGGCTGGAGCTCTCTTGCAGTCTGCTGAGGCAGCCGAGCCTAAAACAGCCTTCTGTGCTAGGGTATTGGGTGCTGCTCAGGGTGGTAGACTCATAGGTCTGACAGGAAATGCAGGGAAAATGGATCCCACAGGGTCAGGCTCACTTGCAGCCATGGGGCCCTGTGTTCTCCACCTTTTGTTGTTGTACTGCTCTTCTTCCAAAGCTGTTGGCACCTGACAGTCAACTTAAAACTGTCTCTCCTTTCACCATCTATATGATCCTTTAAGACCTTGTTGCTAAATTTGAGTAACTGTGAATCTTCCACCTACAAATGGTCCTGAGGCAAGGAAGGTGTCACCTGCCTTGTAATGCCAAGTTCACTGCTTGCAGCATTGACCTTAAAAGCTAGAATTCACCTTAGAAATTCCCTTGCCTTTCAGAAGGGATTTAATCTGAAGGGATAAGGTCATGCGCTTATCCTGTGTACACAGCTCTCAACTCATGCCTACTGGACCAAAGGGAACAGAGCCTGCTGTCAGTCTGGATGGTGAGTGTGCCCTAAGCATGCACTCCACCACCAGCTGTCTGCAAGCCACTCACCCTTTATTCTTGCACCAAACCCTGTCTCTCTGCCTGCCACGGTGAGATGCTCCAGATCACACACTGCCCTGTTCTGATTGGCAGCTGGGGCTGAGCCATGGGCAACGCAGCCTGTTGGGGTTAAGAACTTCACAGCCAATCAGCCAGCTACCAGGTGGTCAGGCCACCACCCTACAACCTTCTGTCTCCACACAGCAGATGTTGGACAGGGGGAGGTGGAGCTCCAGACACAGGCCAGGCTCCCTGCAAATGGATCACTGTTCAAGAGAGGGGGAGCAGCCTTTTATCCTCCACCCAGAAGTTCCTACCTCTCAAACACTAAGCAGCACCCACAGACTCCAGGCAGGCAGGACGTTCAGCACTGCTTCCTCAATCTGGTGTCCACCATGCAGAGGAGACCACAATATCCACATGTCCATATGCTGAGCAAAAGTCCACAGCCTGGGTGTCCATGAAGCTACCTGATACCTCCAGCATCTCCTCCTGAGCTCCTCCCAGCACAGCAGGAGTCTAATGCCCAGGATACCTGTGTCATAGGCGTCGGCCACACGAAGTGGTTCTGTGGCAGGTCAGGTGTCTCAAATACTTAACAGCACATCATTTCAGGTACCTGACATGCTGGGCAGCACCCCACAGTCACAGGTGTCTGCAGTGCTTAGCACACACCAGCCCTGCAGCTATCTACATCACAGAATGGCAGCGCAGTGTCTCAGGTTGCTGTGATGCTCAACACACACAAAGCCATACCTGTCCACCGTGCTGAGTGACACACATCGGAGTGCAGCATGCAGTCAGCATCGCAGCACGGCAGGTTGCACAATGCTGAATGGCAGCACAATGTATTAGGTATCTGTGGTTATGAGCAATATCTCAGAATCTCATGTACAGACTAGAACAAGCAGCGTCCCAGCCTCTTGTGTATCCCGCATTTCAGCTATCTCCACTACCCAGCAGGGCCCTACAGTCTCAGGAAGTCATAGTACTGGGCAATGTCCCAGCATCTTACATATCTACAGTGTTCAGCGGTATCCCGGCAACAAGAGTATCCGCGATGCTGACGAGCATTCTAGTCTCCCAGGTACTCACAACGCCGAGCAATACAAGCATCTCAGATATCTACAGTGCTGGGCACTATGCCAGCTTCAGCGATAACTAAAAAGCTGAGCCCTGTCCCTGCATATCAAGGTTCTACAGTGTTGAACACTGTCCAAGCTTCTCCGGTACCAGTAACGCAGAACATTTCCCCAGCAGCAGCTACTTTCAAAGCCTAGTGGTGCCCCAGCACCTCCGGTGCTCACCATGCTGAACATCACCTCAGGTTCCTATTAGGCACACTGGGATCCTGGTGTGTCAGGTATCTAAACCGCTGAGCAGTTTCCCAACATCCCCAGCGTCCAAAGTATCTAAATGTAAAGCAGAACCTCGGGTTCCCAGGTCTACACGATGTTGAGCCACGTTCTGGCACTGTGGATTGCTGAGCAGAACCCAGCACCTGAGGTGTTTGAAATGCTAAGCAGTGACTCACAGGCAGGTGTCTGTACTGCTCAGTGGGTCACAGCATCTTAGGTGTCTGTTATGCAAAGCGGTATTCCGTGCCCCCCCGAGGGGGGGTGGAATCTGTAATGCTGAGGATCCTCTGCATCTCTGAGTCTGCAGTGCTAAGCCCTGTGCCGGCGGCTTGTGCATCTCAGGTACCCAGAGCTGTGTGTATCCCAGCACCTCAGAACACAGCAGCACCCCAGGGTTCAAAGCACTCGTGATGCGGCCGTGTGCCCATTTTGTCCAAATGGGCCCCGGCTGGCTGGCAAAAGAGACGATGTGATTTCACTGCATCAGTGATACCTACTGCCATGCCTGGCCTGGGCTGGGTATTCCACGAAGATACAGGAGGGACAAGGCGCAGACTCCATCACACAGGCCTGCATCAGGAAAATGATGGATCCTGTACCTCAGACCCAAGTCTGGCCCCTCCCATGGACTGAGAAGCTGGGAATCGAGGAGAGCTCCAGAGTCTGGCTCCATCATCCAACCAACTGGGGAGCTTTGGACAATGTGCTTCCCCAGACTCACAGCATTATCCCCACAGGGTGCAGCCCCAGAGCTGCGGCTCAGGCTCACTCCCCAGGAGACATCTGGCCAGGTGCTCAGCATCAGCTCTGTACCATCGGTTCAGGCAGTGTAGTCAGCAGATAGATGGGCATCCAGCCTTTCATCCCAGGGAGTCTCGTTTCCTGTGTCTGGCACCAAACAGTGTCCAGCAGCGAGAGCTCGCTGCCCTCCTTTCCAGCAAGGCCATCCAAAGTAGGCCTCTCCTCCATCACAGCTACAGTTGAATATACAAAGGGCCAGGGATTTAGCTCCATGGCACCGCGCCTATCTTGCAAACACAAAGTCCTGAGTTTGATTCCTGGTTCCAGAGGGAGAGTGGGGGAGGGGACAGAGGGAAAGAAAGAAGGAAGGAAGGAAGGAGGGGAAGGAAGGAGGGGAAGGAAGAAGGAAGGGAGAGAGGGAGGGAGGGAGAGAGAGAGAGGGAGGAGGGAGAAAGAAAGAAAGAAAGAAAGAAAGAAAGAAAGAAAGAAAGAAAGAAAGAAAGAAAGAAAGAAAGAAAGAAAGAAAGAAAGAAAGAAAGGAAGGAAGGAAGGAAGGAAGGAAGGAAGGAAGGAAGAAAGGAAGGAAGAGAGAGAGAGAGAGAGAGAAAGAAAGAAAGAAAGAAAGAAAGAAAGAAAGAAAGAAAGAAAGAAAGAAAGAAAGAAAGAAAGAATGAAAGAAAGAAAGACGTTTCTCTGTGGAAACTTCACTGCTCATGTTGCACAGTGAGCTTTGGAGTCCAACCACCCTGCACTCAAATCCCTGCTCTACCATCCAACGGTCCTGTTGAAACCGCAGTTGAAACCAGCCATGGAAAGGAACTGGCTCTGACTTCCCAACACAGGTCCACACGATCAGACAGGATAGTCAGACCTGGCTCCACCTGCATGCTCCGTCCCCTGGGTCACCTGGCTGCCCCTCCATGGGAACAGCCTCTGTCCCTGAGGCCTCTCCACAGGTCGGAGGTGAGGACTGTCCCAGAGCACAGACCTGTGATCTATGACACAGCTTAAAGAGAGCCCAGCAGCCCGGGGAGCTCTCAAACTGGTGCATCCCCCATACTACCCCCATCTCCGGGCTGCAGCCCTCCCCCAAAGCCCAGCTTGGAGTCTGCCAGGCTCCCTCCCAGGGCCAGGCAGAACTGCTGACTCGTGGGCTCACACCATTTCCGTGCAGTCTGCTTAGGCAGCACATTGCCCAGCGATCCTGCCTCACAGAGGCCCTGCCCTGCAGTGCCCTGTCCTCCCTCCGGAAGTGCCGTCTGCCTTGAGTGGGGATTCTCTGCAGGCTAGAGCTCCACTCTGCAGACATGGAGGTTGCAGCTCCAAACAAGGGCGCAGAATCAAGAAAGAGGGAAAGAAGAAATAGGGTACTTAGTGTCCTGGAGCTTGGAGATTTTCCCGGCTAGAGGGATGGGCTGGTGGCCGTGGCTGGAGTCTCCTCTGCAGAAAGGTGGACAGGGAGACCAAATGTCAGCAGTGTGCTGAGGTCCTGGCTGTTACTCCTCCCACAGTTACAGAAGCCAGTGCCTGACCTGAGGGGGAGGCAGGCAGGAGGCTGAGTGTGTTTAACATGAGAAGTGGAGTTTAACAAGAATGCAGACTATGTGGCAAGCACAGCACCAGCGTGCCACCTCGCAGCATGGCTAAGCATCACCCCTGGAAGCCCCTTCTACAGGTTAGCAGGGGCCCCTTTTCTGGCACCCTCACCCTCACCTGTGTCTCACCTATGCCCTCCTCTCATCCCACCATCAGATCAGGAGCAAAAGGACAGAAACAGTAACAATGAGGTCCAGCAATGAACACTGGCAAAGGTCTGGTACCATGCTCCTCTCTGGGCCTGGGCATGTCACAGTGGATGGAACAGACACCCCCATGTTCTCCCATAGCTGGCACTCAATGGACAGATGCAATAAGAACAGCCTTTGGCCCTGTAGTAACTGTGAGCCGAACCTGGAGTTTATGCACATTTTACAGATGTGATCTCGGGTAATCCTCAAAGCCATATTTTTTGGGTTACTGTTGCCCCTCCATTTAACACACAAAGACACTGGCACACAGAGAGATTAGGAGACTGTCCCAAGTTCACATACCAGGGACTCCTGGGACAAGAAATGCTGCAAACTTAACTAATGGTGATCATCATTACCAACTGGTAACTCTGCTATCTTGAGTCAGCTTTTTACCACTGTAGCACACATCTGGGGTAATGGACTCAGGGAGGAACAGTTTATTCTGGTTCACAGTTTCAGAGGGTTCAGTCCATGGCCAGTCAGCCCTGTGGCTTTGTGTGGCAGCACAGCACATCTAGTGGGAGGTTCTGGTGAGCAGGATGCTTGTCTCACAGAGGCCAGGAAGCAAAGAGAGATACAGGAAGGAGATGGAAGTGTTCACCTTGCAATCCTACTCCCAGTGACCTCGCTTCTTCCCAATAGGCTCCACCTCCAAAAAGCCCCACCACATCCCAGGAGCCCCGGTGGCTGGTAACCAAGCCGTTAACACACAGGCTTTCAAACAACAAAACTACAGCAACAAGGCCTTCAAAGACACACTTTGGACACAGAGAAGGATAACACCAACCCTCACTCTGCCCAGCCTAAGTCCCTCCAGGAAAGGGCTCTGATTATGCCATGACCAAGGCCAAGGCTGATGCCAGGCTGCAGAACTGCAGAAAGCTGGTGTTTGCACTAAACCTAAGACTCATGCTCCATCAGCACTTTGCATGCTCTCTTGGAGCAGCTTATAGGACATTTGGGTTGATAAACCTGAAAAAATCTCTCGAAAGCATCTAATTAATGCATTCTTCCCAAGTAGAATGTTTTAATAATTGCTGTTCAAGCAACAGAGAAATGAAGAAAGCTTTTCCTGCACATACTGCCGGGACAGATAGAGATCCACATGGCTGCTTCTCCCGGGTGCCGGCTCTCTCTCTCTCTCCCACAACCTATTGACATCCATTAACATTCTTCTTGCTGTAAAAAAATGCATCTTCTTCTCGTTCTCTCCATAGGCAGGAAGCTGGGCACTGAATTACAGAGGCTGAGTAATTGCCCGTAGTCATTGTGATGGAAAATGGCAGAAATTGCAGTGAGTCACAGGGTGCTGGAAAGGCAACTGTTTAGGGACGATAATTCTGTAAGGATAATTTCATTAATGGAAGGAGGAGATGTGTCTGTGCCAGCGAATACCATATACGTATATATAAATATCCATGGACATACGTCTAGTATTTAAAAGCGGCCACATGTTAATGGGTATGTATGTGTCTGTCTTTTTAATGAATGCCCAGGCGCTGAATGGTAAAACGCCATTCAGAAGTGATTTGTGATAATCACACAGGGGAGAAATCCTTTAAGTGAAAGGAAATGGGAACAAGGATATTTCAAGTGTGGAAGTAAAAAGCTTCTATTTGATTTGGGGCCACAAAGGGTTCCGAAGACATCAAAGCCTTGCTAGACCAAACAGCCTTCACCAGAGGAAGACCTTCCCAACTCTAGAATCAGGCCACAAAATGGGCCAGTACAAATCCTCATTCCTGCAGAAGGAGACCACGGGACAGCAGAGGTGCTGCAGAAGGGTCCCCACACTGCTCGGCCCTGCCCTGGCACCCTCTGCAGTGAGGCCCTGGCATCTGCACAGCGGAGGCTTCTGTCCTGGAGATGAAGAGTGGGGGGTTACTGTGTGGTGCCAGTGTCAGTGTCTCTGGAGCCCAGCTCTGTCCTGACGCTGGCCTGCCTGCATCTCTCCCCTGTCCAGAGCTCAGCCTTCCCCGACGCTCTTTCCTCCTCTCCCAGTCAGCAGGGCTAGCAGAGTGTGGAAAAAAACCTTGTCCATGACATGGCTCCAGAATTAGAATCTGGCCGTTGTCTACACTGGAGACCCTGAAGGGTTTAAGGTTTGCCTGGGAGCCGGAAACAGATGGCATCTTCCTTCCTGTCCTGCATCAGTGCTTTGCTTGTTTTATATCTTGAAACTGAGTAAACTTCCTGTAGCACCTAATGAACACGGAGCCTTTCTCAGACATCCAGTTCAGTGGTCTTCAGCATGTTCTGCATCATGCAGCCCGCACCATGCCTCATCCCTATCACCTCCACCATCCCCAAAGCCACCCTCTACCTGTGCCCACAACTCTGTATGACCTTCATGCAGCAGCTCAGCCACGTGAAATCCTTTTGTCTGAACCCTGTCAGCTGGTATAATGTTTTTGAGACCCACCCTCGTCACAGTACAGACCCAGCCTTTCACTCTCCTCGGCTGACTGATTCTCCATGCTGAACAGGCCACATAGTGCCTATTCACTCAGCCATCATGGACAAGGGCCTGGTTTCCATGAATAATGCCAAGAGGAAGCTGTGCCCACATGAGCCGGAGTTCCCACTCCAGTCTTTTAGGTACCCACACACATCTGGGACTGCTGGGTCCAATGCTAGTGTTGAGGAACCTAGGCAGGTTTTGGGTCTCTCCTGTTTCCTGGGTTTCCCTTGCCCCATCTTGGCTGTTACATAATCTGAAAGCTCCTCTCACATACCATAGGCACATGGTAGACCAAAGAAAGTCTCAGGGGCCACAGCTGGTCACGGTCATCCCACAGGACACAGCTGTGGACACCTTTTTGAGAACTTTCCTTCTGTAGGTTCACAGATTCATGCAGCATCAATAAATAGCCAAAGCCAGCAGGAGGAGGAGGAGACCATAGGACAGGCCCTAGTATAGAAGAGCTGATCCATACTGGCTCCAGCCAGATCCACCCAGCCCAAATTCAGCCTGCTGAGTCTGGGTGTCCTTATCCAGGGAGGACAGAGAAAGATACTGCAGAATAAGAACACCTGCCCCTGTACACTGGGGTCATAGAGAAGGGGAGTCACACGCCAGGGTCTTCCATGCTCTTCTGTGTCCTATCAGTTCCTGGGGATACTGGCTGAACCTAACCAAGGTGGGCAAGAGACCCTCAAGCCCAGGTAGCCGGAACAGGTGCCTGTCCCTCTGTCACAACTGTGGCACAGCCCCCACTACCCACAGTGGACCCTGGCTGAGGAGACCAGGCCCACTTGTCAGCCGAGCTGCTCAGACCACACAACTCTTTGGAAGGATCTCTGGCTCTAGCTTGAAGCAAATCAGATGTGACAGAAGGTTCAAATGATTGTCGACTTGACTGGCTCAGGAGCAGCCTAGGGCATCTGTAAAGCTCATTTCTGAGTGTGTCTGGGTGGCCATGGAGGTGCGGCCCTGAGCACCATGTCCGGTCCCTGGCCCCTTCCTCCGGGTGCTGTTGCCCTCCTCTGCTTCCCCTGCTCTGTTCCCACCATGAACTGAGCCTCCTTGCTCCTCCACGCCCTGCAGCCATGAAGCTCCTGCTTTGGAGCCAGCTGACCATGGACTGAACCTCCTGAAACTGTGAACCGAATTAAACCCTCCTCTTGGAGGTTGCAAGCGTCCCATGTTATGAGCAGACAGCTGGTGATAACACTGTCCCCTCCCCTGGTGCCACTTGCTGAGGAAAGAGAGGAACCCCTCAACTTCTCCCACCCTTACTCCCGCTGTAACACAAGCAACATGGGGCCCACCCAGAGCCTGTCTGTGACTAGCCGCCACCCCTCATCCTGCCACCCTCATGGGCCACTGTGGTTCTTTCCCTTGAGGGTGCTGAGTGAGCCAAGCTCTTCCCACTGGCAGCAAGAAAAACCAAACTTCTAAAAAGGAAAAAGTGAGCAATAATAAAAACAGATTAACAATTTGCAAATTATTCTATAGAAAAAATGTCTTCATAAGAAAAAATGATGAGCACACGCTACTGGGAAAAACCCACGGCTGGGAGAAGAATGGAACCTATCTCACCAAAATTATAGTATTGTCCCATCCCAAACTAACACACTCTGTTCCCTGACAATGTGCTGAAGACACCGTTTATTAAGCCCATTATCCCGCGGCCCACAGTTAGTCACATCTCAAACACTGCCACATTTATAAAAGACAGTTACAGTCATTTGCAAGATAATTACCATTCTAATCTCCAGCAGGAGCAAACTGCTCTGTAAGGAACCAGGTTTCCGTGTGTCGCGGTAGAAGGCTGTGCAGGGCACGGTGGACCAGGCTTGCTCTGCAGATGGAGGGGCTCTCCCCTCCTGGGTTGGTTGGGAACAGGGGAAGGGGCAGCCTTGGCTCTCTCTTGGATCTCACTCCTGGTGTCTTGAGTTGTAGATGTCGGCTGTCTGATTGTTTTTCTTGTTGTGGGGAGAGAAAGAGAGAGAGAGAGACAGAAAGAGAGAGACAGAGAGACAGAAAGAGACAGAGAAAGGAGGAGCTGGCAGCATAGGAGCAAAAAGGAGAAGAAAAGAGAGAGAAATTCTCATTAATGCCAACCGAGAGGAAGAGAGGTGTGAACAGAGAAGAAACAGCCCTCCACCCTGCCCTGCTGGGAAGCTGGCCTGGAAACAGAAGCTAGGTGCTGGGCAGCACAGGGCAAAGGAATCCTGAATTAAAGAGGCTCAAAGGAGAGTGCAGGGGGCAAGCAGAGGGGAGGCAGCTGAGCCTGGGGTGTCTGGAACCAAACATCCTTGGAACACACAGGTTCAGTCTAAGCAGATGGCACAGTGACATTCTCCTTGGAACCCGAAGGGGGCACTGCCACCCGGTAAGCATATGAGGGTGCCTGCAGAACTGAACTACTGCGCCTGGTCACAGAAGAAGGTCCAGACCAGAGCCGGGGGCCTATCATTTGCTGATTGGACAGCACTGGTACTGCTAGACTCCAGCTGCACACCCTTTGCTTTTCTGTCTTCTGAAATAGCCCCCAAGTAAACACCAACCTCATCGCCCTGCAATGGTGTCTGGAAGGACCCGGATGAGGACAATGAAAAGATCAGTCCCAGCCTCAGAGGAAGAGCCCAGGAGAACCAGAGAGGACATGAGAGCGATTCAGAGCTCAGATACTAGCTAGCTGCACAGCAAGTGTAGACTCATGCGTCCCAGCCCCAGCGCCTTTTCACAGAGATCAAGGGAGCTTCGGGGGCCACAGCAGAGCTGGGAACAGCAGAGAGGCGAGCACTGTCCTCCCAAATGACTGTTTCAGAATCTCAGTTGATGTTCTCTCTCTCTCTCTCTCTCTCTCTCTCTCTCTCTCTCTCTCTCTCTCTCTCTCTCTCTCTCTCTCCTCTCTCTCTGCTCTCTTCGATCTCTCCTTGGGGCAAATGCTCTACCCGCCCTGAGCTATATCCCAGCCCTTGAGGAGGACTCCTCAGTGGCTTCTGCTCCCCAGAAGCTCACTCTTCTGCCGCAGCCCCTGCTCACAGCCCCCCAGCCACACAGCCTGGATCCTCTTCCCCTTCTCATGCTGCCCTGCCGCCCTCCTCCAGCTTACTCAGGGACCCCCACCCAAGCCACCCCGCGTCCCCATGCTGTGCAGCTCTGAGCTTCTCTGGCTCTGGGTTCTGGCCAGCGGCTGCTCTTGCTCTGTAGTGCTGAGTAACAAATGACCCCCAAAGTCCTGCTCCAAGGAGATTTGCACCCAGGGCTGGGGTTGGGGAGGCCTCTCCCAAAGAACCTGAGCCCCACCCCGTCCGGGGTTCCACCACCTCCCAGTGCCTCGGAGCTGAGGGTCAACCCTTTGGGAGACATTCAACCTCCAAACACAGCTGGAACTCAGGGCTCTGGATTCCCTGTGAACAGACAGCACTGGCGTCCCCTGCAGGGTACAGTTCCCAGCATCGCCAGCAGCTCCTGCCACAGCTGGGTCCCCACTTCCCGCCCTTCCTTCTGTCAGGGGCCGGTGCTCCCCCTCTCAAGGTCACTGTTTGTGAAGCACAGTGAAGGCAGGATAGGGCCGTGGCAAGAGCATTATGACCCCTCTGCAAAGTGGGGTGGCTGGTGGCTCTGGAGGTGGGGGGAACAAACCCTGTAGTCTACCTGGCACCCACCTTTCCGTGGGCACCTGCCTTCACCCCCACACACTGGCCACCACTCCCTCCTGGGCTGTACTTTCAGCCCGTCTGCAGTCATTGTTAGCTTTTCAATTCTAATACAACCATGAGAGAGAATCAATGAAAGTGATATTACAAGACAATGTATTTCCCATCAGACGGTTACCGGGTGATTTTTCATTCAGATTTTTACAATTCAAAACAAAACTCAGAGATTATTTTTTTTCCAGTGTCAAGTCTTGAAGCTCCAATCTCCCCGCCAGTAATGCAGTTCCTGAAGCTGAGTCGTAGAGGGACTCGCGGAAAGTACACTTCTTGACATTAATATAGCAATATGTCACACAGAGGCAGCGGCTAAGCGAGCACGCTTTTCTTTAATCGGTTCCCATCCCTCTGAGAGCCCACGGAGGGCTCCCAAGTGGGGGACCTTCTGCTTGGGACTGTGCATAATTGACAGTGACAGGTCCCCAGTCCCTGGAGTTCATTATCGCAGAACAAGGAGGATCAGCATCTTGAAGGCAGTTGGCTGTTCCTGGGCCAGGCCAGCCTCCCTGCCCCAGGGAGCCATGCGGAAGATGAGCAGCAGGGCCCTCCGCCTTGAGCCTCCTGACACTGTGCACCAACTTCCTCAGGGGACATAACCCAGGCCACCCCACCCACAGCGGGCCTGGCTACTGATGCCACACCAGAGCCATGCACAGCGCCTGCCCTGTGCCATGATGCCACCCTCTCAGGGCCCACTCCCAGCCCTCCTCTGGGGCTGAGCCCCTCCCTTCACTTTGGCTTCCCATATTTAGCTGGCCTTAAGGGATCCATGGCCCTGGTAGTTTCTAAGAGTCCAGAACCCCTGATACTGGATGGAATTGCGGTGCCCCTTGCTGGATCCATTGTCCCAGTGACGGAGACTGAGCCCGCATCTGTGACATTTAGCTTAGGTGCTGACAGTGAGGTCACCACTGAGTTTCTCTAGGTTGAAAATATCTTAAAACAGAAGTGCCTCAATCTGCCTCCCAGGCTCCTGACTCAGCAGCCAGCACGCTGCAGTCCACCACTGCTGTGACCTTGGGGCTAGCCAGGAGCTGGGCAGTGCCACTACCAACATTAACAGAGGGACCTACCAAATGCCGGCACCCTGGGAAGAGTTCCCCTGAAAGTGTCTATCCCTGTTGTGATCTCAGAGTTGAAAAGTCCTAAGTGGGGACCATTGCTGTCCCTCCTACAGTAGCCTGGCACAAGGCTGGCACAGAGGAAACAAACTGGGTGGTGGCTGATGGAACGGTGAGGTGCCAGATGTCACACTGCTGAGCACTGGCTTCCTGAGGTGGGTCTTCATGTCATCCCCAGAAGCCAGTCCCACTGAAAAGATGGAGAAACTGAGGCATGGACACATTAGGGAACCCTCCCCCTCAAGGACAGAGGGTTGGCAGATTTGCTGACTGTACAGAAAGCCCAGTTAAACTGGAGCTTCAGATGGGGGTGGGTAATGTTTTGGTATAAATACGCCCCATGTCACATGGGGTCCACCTGCACTGGTTGTCCTACACCTGTGCCTCTGGGTCACCTCAGTGTCCTGCACCTTGTATGCAGTGCATGCCATGGGCCCAGGCTGGATCCAGGCCGAGCATGGAATACCCATTCTCTCTGGAGACATCAAGGGCTGCAGGGGAACCTGCCTCACCCCTGTCAAGCCTGGGGACCCTAGGGAAGGACACTGTGCCCACGGGAAAGTAGAGAGCTCATGTCCCTGGTACTGGGTTCTGCTCCGCTACCAGCCAGAGGGACAGCATGTGTCTCCAGGGGCTCAGCCGGACTGTCTTGCATGGAACAAAAAGGAACCTCAAGGCATGCTCTGCCTCTGTCCTAGAGAGGCACACCCAGAAGGGGTCTGCACTGTGGTACCTCTGCCCTCATCGTTTAGCTGTGTGGCAGAAAAACATTTGGCATGTGTGTATGTGTATGTATGTGTGTGTGCATATGTACAAGTATAAGTACATGTGAATATGTACAAGTGTAAGTACATGTGATATATCTCCATATAACTGTGCAAGGGGTGCTTCTGCAGGACCCCTCCCTCCTGAGCACAGAGCTCTCCCAGGACTGGGCACTGGCTAAGGGATGCCCCACAGCAGAAACGCCTGGGCTCCAGCACCAGGAGGTGCAAAGAACAGAGTCTTCCTTCTACCTATCATCAACTCTGGACTCTACCCACTGGCTCCTGTCCCTGAATTCCATTCCTTTGATTATCCATTTCTGTGTAAGGTTTATTATGTTCCTCCTTATTGAAGAAAGAGTTATTTAATAGCTGCAGTCTTTTTTTTTTTTTAAATGACTTCCACTTCCCAGCTCTGGGGAAAGAAATTAGTTTGATTCCATTTTCCTTTCCTGTTAAACTCTCAGCCTCACAATTTGCAGGTCAGATGAGACACAGATCGTTAAAACCGCCCAATTAACCAAAGGACTAGAAGGGTTTGTAGGACCTTCCAGCATTCCTGACCATCCATGGCCAGGTCATTTAAAAGAAAGTTTGAAGAACTGACCACATCTGAAGACATCCTGGCTGTGAAAGGAGGGTGAGGAGGCTTCAGCCAGAAGTTAGGAGCAATTGTCAGAAAGAGCTTCTGGAACCTTCCGTGTTCCTCAGACCTGCTCACTGAAGGCTGGGCACCATCCTGCGCTGTGTGCTCGATGTTCCTAAGCTGTAGAACAGATCAGAAGTAGTGGGGAGGAGTAGATGGACCTAGGGTCCCCATGTACCAGGAGAACAGTGGCCAGCCAAATGTTACCCAGCAAATTCAAGTGCAAATACATAAGTGACTTTCTCTTCCATCCCAGCTCCAAACCCATTTTCTAGATTGTCCCTCCAGAAGCTCCAATCAGTCCTCTATCTCCCCAAACACACTGGCCACTGCTGCTTACTAAGGACAGAAAGGGCTGTAAGTCCAGACACTAAGACATAAATCACTAAAGACAGGAAACAGCCTCTTCCATTAAGTTCTCCTAGGTCTCACTTTCATTCTTCCCAGAAGCTGAAGGATTCGCCCCTCACCTATCCTGCATCACGAACTTGTTAGGCCATGTAATTAGGTCCTCTGCCCTGAGGGGAGCGTCAGGAGGCAGGGTGCTGTGGTCACTAAGTCACTCACCTTGGAATCACCACAGTCTCCCCATGCAGACCTCTGCCTGTGCATAGTAGGACTTCAGCAATAATAATGCCCAGTAGCAGGATCCTTCATTCCTTCACCCTTCATTTATTAAGCCTGTGCTCACAGGCCACCCAATGCGGGCCAGACACTGCCCACTGTCCACTATCCACTGTCCCCGCATCCTCTGCCTCTCGTCTTTGGGACAGTTCTTCCTGAACCAGGTCCTCAGACTTCTGCCCTGACCTTGGTGTTTGGGGAGAGTGCTCCTTTTGAACCATAAGTTTCTCAGCATCCAGCCCCATTTCTCAGGGTGGGGTGCCCACGCCATGTCCCCCTCACTGTAGTCCTGTATCAGGGTGAATTCCATCCAGCTCTGGACTGAACTTGACTCTCCCAGTAGGTTTCTGCCCCCAAGTGCTCTGCACTATAATAGTACTCATTTTGCTTTCATAGTAAATGAACAATGTATGGAGAAATACTGTTTTTTATATTAATACCCTGTTCAGTGTTGCTGTAGTCAGTGGTTTAAGGGAATAGATTTAATACTTTAATACAGGACACATAATTTTTTTTTTGAGACAGGGTCTCGCTTTGTAGTTCAGGCTGGCCCTGAGCTCACTATGTAATCCAGGCAAGCCTTGAACTCAACAATCCTCCTGTCTCTGCCTCCCAAGTGCAGGGATTGCAGGCGTGAGCCACCACGCCCGGCACTGTGGTAGGTGGTATTGATTGCTGGTGGGCGTGAGTCCCCACGCCCAGCATTGTATGTGGTTACCAGGGATCGAACTCAGGACCTTGTGCTTGTGAGGCAGGTGCTAGAACCACTGAGCTCCTCCAGCCCAGTACACATAATTTATAGGACTATTTTATGATATGCACCCAAATGTCAAATCCAGAAGAATGCAAGAGATTAACCACACACTAGAGACCTGAAGAATCCACCCGTGGGCCTGGATCCCATAGAAGTGTCCCCCATGAGTCCAGCCTTAGGCTTGGATCCCACAGCAGTGTGCCCCATAGTCCAGTCACAGGCCTGGATCCCAAAGCAGTGTCCCCCATTAGTCGGACTGGAGGCCTAGAGCCCATGGCAATGTCTTGTGCTCATCCATATCAAGGGTCTGCACCAGCACGGTCCAAAGGCCAGTGGTGGAAGCCAGAAAGACTGTGCCATGACATGAAGGGTCTGTGCCACGAGCCAAAGGTCTGCATGGAGCTAGGAAGCAATGCTCATGGTGAAGATCAGAGCTCCTGAGCACCAGCCATTCCCAGCGAGATCAAGGCCCCCGGCTCCTCCTCCAACAATGACAAGAACAGAGAATTCCAACCAGGAAAACCACTCTTAACCAGTTTCTCCTGGAAAATTGACAACCCCTTCCTCCCCACCTCCCGTTCTCTTTTTATGCCATTCTAGCAACAGTCCTCTGGGGGTCTTCCACGTCTAGCGCCCATTCAGTTTAGCTGGCCGTTCCAAGCTGTTAGTTAACCCACCACAAATGTCAGACTCTCCCTGCAGCTCTGGGACCCATTAGTGACCCCTGAAACCTTTCCTCTCATTTTGGTTTGATTCCAATGTCAGGAGAACTCTCTCCTCCCAGTTTGTTCTTTCATTTACTTCCACATTTATTTCAGTGTAGACTCATTAGTTTTATGTTATTCATTGGCTTATAATCCACTCGTGTTGTTTCTTAGTTGGATGCCCCAGTAGTCCCAAATTTGCCTTGGCCTGCACAGCACACATGCACACACATATCCACTCACACACACACACACATCCACTCACACACACACACACACACACACACACACACACACTGGGCTCATGCCCTGTGCACAGGCCCTCAGCCCCGGCCACTGCTTTACTTGGATTTGCACCATGTTTTCCCCGCCTCAGCCTTGAAGCCAATGCATGACTCTGAGAGAAGCACAAAATCACCAGAAGATGGGCACCCAGAGAGGACAGAGGTGTCAACGGACCTCACCTGGACCCAGACCCAGCTCCCGTCAGGCAGCGGGCCTGCCTCGTGCCTTCCTCTGTGATAGTCCTGCTTCCAGGGCAGCTAAGGGAAGCAAGACCCAGTGTCTTGAGCTCCTTACAGGGCTGACAGCTGGAAGCAGCTGGGAGTGAATGGAATGAATCCCTGGAAGCCCTGTAGGACACGTGTCTCTTTCTAAATACGCAGGGCCCACCCTGGGCTGGGGAATCAGTGCCCAGCTGGGGCCACCAGCAGAAAGCCCTCCGGATGCCCCGTGGTCTGTTATTTAAGGGACATGCAGCTGGAGGAGCAAGGAGTTGTGGCAGGATCTTTCCTTGGCTTCCTCTTCATCTCCAAGAAGGAGAAAGTCTGAACCCCACAGATCTTGGCTGTGGGGAGAGAAACCGAGAAGCCCACAAATTGTTCTTTCTTCCAGTGTCCCAATCTTTGTTTCCCCAGCTGAGGGTCTCAGTGCAAAACCCAGGCCATTTGGAACTGGAACCAATTAGTTACATAACACGATATTAAGGCTATAAATCTCCCCAGTAGCAGAACCATAAACCCCAGGTTTATTATCCACTTTCTGCACAGACCCTGACTGTTCTTCATTGCAGAACAATTATCCCACAATTACTGTTATATTGTTAAGTAAATAGCGTGCCAGAAGCAGCAATTCGAGGGCTCATAAATACATAAACAAACACCGACCCGAACCCCAGAGCTAAGGGAAGGAGACAGGAAGGGGCGCAGGTGGCTGGAGCAGGGTGCCAGAATCTGTGACACTCTCTCTGCCCTGCAGATGGGTCCCCGATGGCTGCCCCTCACCCCAGCAGGGCAGGAAGTGGCACAGAGTGTCAGACCTAGGCCTGCTCTGCAGCCAGGACTGGCACAAGGTCTCAGCACAGTGGCAATGGGCAGACCCCACGCTGCAGGCCCCTTTCACCAGCCAGTGAGCTTGTGTTATGAATCCCAGGGAACCAAGCACATTCTCCTGGCTGTCAGAAACAAAACGAAAGGGGATGCTCACAGCTTCTTCACTCAGAATGACTCAAAAATGGACATGGCCCCAAATTGCAGTCACAAGAAAGCATGGAGAGGCACTGGGCATATTCATACCATGGAAAGCTCATGGATACAAAAGGGAGGGACTTGATACAGTTGCTATGCCAACAACATGGGTGGGCCTCGAGGTGTGTTGATAGGTAACTGGGGCCAGGGGTCCCAGAGCACAGGCTGGGTGTTTCTGGTTCCATTTGAGAGAGATCTTTGATCTTAACATTATTATTTGAATTGAAAATGTCCTCTGAAGGTCACATGCCTGAAACTTGGCAGGTTGCAAGTGATGGGTTTTTGGGAGGTGACTGACTCACTGGGGGATTCATCCACTGCTGGTGTTTGGGAGATAATGGAAATTTAAGAGGTGGGATTTATATCCAGGGAGAAGAGCAGACCGAGTGGCCTTGGAGGTCTATATATCCTGTCACGGGCCCTGCTCTCTGGCTCCTTCCCTCTTTCTGCTTCCTGGCCACCATGAGGGGGTCAGCTTTCCTTTCCCAGCCCCATCTGCCATGCTATTTCTGCATCTTCCCAGACCAATAGAAACAGACCGGCTAACCATGGACCACACTCCCTGAAACCTGAGCCAGAATAGCCGATTCCTCCCTGTCCTTTCCTCCTGCTGTTCTTGGCATTTTGTCACAGATCAGGGAAGCTGAGGAGGGAGCCCACTGTGTGCCTGGGTACCTGGGGAGGAAGGGGCAAACGGGGATGTCTGGAGTGCTGGCTGTGCTTCTATCTTGACAGGAGTTTCCACAGGCTTTTGTCAAAACCCACCAAGAAAAGCAGCTCCTGGATATGAGTTTCAAAAGCAAGTCACAAGAGCAGTGAGACAGAGATGGAGTGGCCCTATCTCTAGAATACACCCCACTAATAGCGTTGTGTGCCCACTGGCAATGAGTCTGAAAACGTACATGTGTGTTTTATGTGGCAACACTTGTACTTCAAAAGAATTCAAAAGGAGACTTTCTTGTTATGCTTCCCCAGGATGACACTTAAAGTACCAAGGACAAGAGGCTTCACTCCTGTCTGAAGGGCAACTCCCTGCAGCTCAGACAGGCAACAACAGGGCTGAACGGCACGCTGCCCACCTGCAGAGACAGAGCTCAGAACCCAGGTTCCAGTTCCTCCCACAAACCCCTTTGAAGAATTAAAGCATCATTAAAAATAAGTAATACAGATAAACACTGATATGTTCTAAAGTAGAACATCTACCCCATCTGAGATAGAAGACCAACAACCCCCCAGGTATCGTGACCACCTGAGACCATATCGGGCCCCAGTGCAAAAGGGCCCAGGTTTCAGATGGAACAGTGGCCACTAGTCACCTGACCTTAGAGGGGGAAGCTGCCCTGGGTTCTGTGAGTGGACAAAGGCAAGCACAAGGGCTGCAGCAGTGGAAGAGTGACGGGAGGGTCAGAGCCACAGGAAGGCCACGCATCCAACCATTGCTGGCTTTGAAGACGGAGGAGGAAGTCAGAGACGAGGATCACAGGCAGCCTGGAGAATATGAGGAAAAAGAGAAGACGAATTCTCCCCTGGAGCCTGCAGAGGAAGCCAGTCCCACAGCACCTCGACTTCTGCTCCAGAGACCTGCTGTGGACTTCTGACTTCCAGAGCGGTGGGCTGGTAACTTGGCTTTATTTTAAATGACTGAGTTCTCAGTATTGCAAGCAGCAACCATAAATGTGAACGCTACCTTCTCCAAAGCCTCCTGAAGAGCCAACTCTCCTCCTCAGTGAAGAGGTGCTCTCAGTGCTCCTCCATGCAATGCTCTGGGCCCCACTCAGCCGAGGAGCCTGCCCTGCACCAGGAGGCCCCATCCCCAATGCAGAAAATGCAGGACAGCTTCTTGCAGCAGCGTGCCACTTGACAGGTCCTCCTCTCTGGCCAGAGTTCTCTCAGGAGTCCGGAGTGGAGCACCCACCGCACCTGTGCGCAACTGATGAAATGATTCCCACACACAGACTTCACACACAGGGACTCTGCTCCTACAATAACGTTTTCTAGCTACTTTGCATTGAGGGTGTTTGCGGCTCTGTGTAAATGGAACACGAGCTTTTTAAAAATTCTATTTGCATTATCTTATTGAGCAATCACTCCCCGGAACATCATAAAACAAACATTAATTAGGGCTCCAATTGCCGCAGCTCCTCAGTGTTCTCAGCCGTACCCAGGCCTTTCTGTCCTGGGGACTCAAGCTATGAGGAAGCGGGTGGCAGGCACAGCCTATATAACCAGGGTAAACTGCAGGGCTCCCTGGAGTCCTCTGAGGAGAAGGGACGGAGAGTATGGGCCCAAGGACAGGCAGGGAACAGCCAGGATGACATGAAAGCCCTGCCCTGAGGCCACAGCATGAGGCACATGGCCCCATGACCACAGCTGGCCCAGAGACACACTTCCCCAGCCAGGCTCACCTTCAGCCCTGCTCTGTCCCAAATGGCCGCAGGATGGTGTCTGTCCCCCCACCCCTCCCCAGTCCCCGCCCCCCCCAGCAGCAGGTGATAGTGAGGCTTTCTCCACCACCCACCCACCTCGACTTCTGCTCTAGAGACCTGCTGTGGACTTCTGACCTCCAGAGCGGTGGAAGTCTTCTGCAGGACCACAGGGGTCCCCAATCTGACCAGTTTCTCCCCAGTGGGTTCTTCCCTCACCTCGCTTGTGTGTGGTTGATCTTCAGCTAATGGCAGCACGGTGAGGGGTTGGAGTCACCCCAAGACTTCTCTGGCTCCTCCACCTCAGAATGGATTGTTTGTAAGGAAGAGTCCAGGCGATACCCTGCAGGCCTATCCCTCACATGCCTGGGCCACCCTGGGGTGGGCCATACGGGGCAGCACAGGGCCTGGTTCTAAAGAGGGGCTCCCACTCCCAGGACGTGTCTCTGGCAGCCATGAGAGCAGCAGTCTGGGCTCTATGCTCCTATACCCATGCCCAGTGTGGTTGTTGGCACACAGAGCCTGAGCCAGCATGCAGTGGGTGCCATGTGTGCCTGGGACGTTCCTGCCCACCTCTGGGCACGGCCTTGACCACACCCCACTGCACTCACTGTGCCACACCCCCCTACCAGGCCTGAGCCCTTAGCCCTATGGGGTGACAACACTCCAGATGCACCCTGCTCCACGTATGCATTCTGGGTAAGAGTTGGGCCGCTTTCTGCCACTTCATCACAGAATCAGAGCCTTAGTGTCCCTCCCTCTGTCTCTGTCTCGGTGTCTCTCTCTTTCTCTCCCTTTCTCACTCCCTTTCTGACTCTGTCTCTGTCTCTCTCCTACCATGTTTCTATCTCTCTCTCTCTGTCTCTGTCTCTCCCCATCTCTCTCTGTCTCTGTGTGTCTCTCTCCTCCCTCCGCCCTCCCTCCCCTTCTCCTCCATTCTTTCATACATCCTGATGGAAGGTGATTCCCTGTCCTGGTTTGCCCAGAACTGGACGAGGATTTCCCTGAATGTGGGACTTTCCATACTGAACCCTGAGCTTCCGTTCGACACCCTGGATGAGCCTCAGCAAACTGGGCCTCGGGGAGCGGTGGTTGGTAAGATCGCTTCCTGAGACCTGCACCTCTCACCAGACTAAAGATGAGAACATCTCCCGCTTTTCCCTCCATGTTCCTAGAGACAAAATTAAAATCTTATTCATTTGAACTGCACCCCATATGAAGGTCTAGAGACCCTGGGACAGTGGCTGAGGCCAGCTGGTGAGCCTGGGGGAGGAGCTGCCTGCCAGGAGGGTCCCCAGAAAGCAGTTCTTCCCAGGCTCCTGGAAGCCCTGTGCCCCAGGGGCACATCGGCCTGTGCAGAGCTGCCTGAGACCCAAATGGAAGGAGGCAGACCTTCCCTTCCTCCTGCTGACTCACATCTCTCTTTTGTCTTTCTAAGTCACCCTGAACTGTCCTGAGTTTACAGAAATGATATTAACAACACAAAGTTTGGCCACCACCTCCCCCAAGGGCAGCAGGGTGGCAGGCAGCTCACGCTGCAGAGCCCACCAGCAGCTCACCATGCCTGAGTTATTTCCATCACATTTTATATATATATATATATATATATATTTTTTTTTTTTTTAAGAGAAGCTGTCACCGGAAAGGTAATTGTCCTCGAACGTAATCCCGTCTCAGATGGAGCCCGGCGGCCCTCACTTCATTAAGCTCAAAGCCACTGCCTTGAAAATCAATTGCAGCCTAAATCACAGAGCCGAAAATCAATCCTGCCTCATGCTCCGGGCCTCGGTCTGCGCTGGCACAGACGAGGGAGCCCAGACACTGGTTGCAGAGGGGCTGAACCCTGGAGCACACAGGCCACCAGCAGCCAGGGCCAGGAGCCAGAGGGAGCGGATTGAGCTCCTGAAAATCAATCAGCAAAAGCTGTAGGAAGGGAAAAGGAATCACCTGGGCAGACCATAAAGCAACATCTGCTCACTGGCATTAGTTAAGTGACTACTATGCCCAATCCCAGGATAGTTCAGGGATTCAAGATAAAGCACCCAGCTTGTTTTGTTTCCTAGGAGCTCTCCGGCAATGGGGGGAAAAGGGTGTCCATGCTCATGTTGGCTGGAGAGGGGTTGCAATGAAGAGGAGTGGAGGGAAGGGGCAACTTGAGTTGGGTCCTAAAGGATGAATAGGAGGTTTCCAGGGAATCTGTGTCCTAATAATGATGGAAAACAGACTGGCAAGGAGGAAAGACTTTCTATGAGGCCTAGTCAACTTGGATTGCTCTGTGAGGGCACAGAAGACACTGACCAAAAACCAGTTGCCATTTCTAGACAGTTCTCGGGGTCTGGGTTTGCTCTCCTATGTTTGCAAGCGTAGTTTAGCTGTGTAACTCACAAGAAGGCAGCTAATAAGAGATGGAGCTCAAGAGCACATGCAGCAGATTAGCTTCCTTCCAGCCCTGCTGATGGCCAGACTCGGATGGTAAAGGTAAACACAGGTAAATGACCGGAGCTGGGTTAGGACTCGTGGGTCGGGGTTCTGGCTTGGAGAGCAGTACGCACACAGAGTAATGACGCACCCCACATCCAGACTGGATGTGAGGAACTTAGAAACACTGAGTAACTGGCCTGCTTCTGAACTCGGCATCAAAAAGCCTGAGCCTAGCTATTTATCTTAAATCCACAGAGCCCCCTTGACTGAAGATCAGTGCCACTGCAAATCCTTACTTTCCACCCATCCACAAAGGACACGGAACAGAGAGCTCCCCAGGAGCTCTCTCAGGCCCCCCAGCCCAGAGCTGCTGTCTTCTTGTGCTTCCCAGAAACACTCGCCCAACTCCCTCCTTTGTCCCATGGTCTCACTCCTCAGCTTAGGTCTGTGCAGTGTGACTCTCACCCTGAGGAGGTGAGCGGGTCTCACAGAGACAGTGCGGTTCCCCTTCGACTTCGAGTCCAGTGCCTGACTCCTGCTTCCTCTTCTGCTGCTGTTTATCTGGCCTCAGCCCCTCCTGCTGCCTCAGTTTCCTCCCGTGTCTCTCTTCCTTAGGTCTGCGCTTCTCAGGAAAATGCATCCTCAATCCGGTTCCCCAGGGCAGATGCTCCCTGGTGCTGAGAAACCCCGTGGGTGCCCGTCCAGTCAGGGGCCCAGGAGGGACCCTGATCTGCCCCAGACATCAGGCAGCATTCAGGGACGGTCCCTGAATCTGGACTTGACTCCGATGGGAGGGCAGGGCTGCCCAAGGACATGGCTAAAGCCTAAAATGGGGTAGCACATCTGCAGCAGAGGTACCTCTCGTGGCCCATGGCCTCCACTCTGTCACCAAATCTCAGTGACAGGGAAGCAGCTAGAGCAGCATCTCACAGGCAAAGCACAAGCCTCAGCGATGTGAGGCAACTTCTCCAGACCCGCTGGCTGGGGACAGACCGAGCTGGGACGTCTGGGCCCCGAGGGAACCAACCCCAGCTAAGGCTCCTTGTTGTGGCAGAGGCCAGCATCCCTGTCCTCCCCAGTGAGCGCCCTCTGCCCACAGGGTCAAGGCTGCCCCTCCGTCGTGGAAGTGGAGCCCATGCTGGCGCCCCACCCACCCAGGTTTTTCCCAGGGGTGGATCCAGCCCCTGCCATGTACCAGCTTTCTCCAGGTCCGGGGTCCCCAGAGAGAAAGAAAAGCACTTACCGAAGGGGCAGGGCTAGGACGTTGCTGCCCTGCACGGGTCCCGGGACTCAGAGAGGAAGAGCTGTGTCAGCCCCTCCCTGTCCCCTGAGTGCTGCACACCGCAGATACTTAGGAAATCTTTGTCACATAAAGGAGCGTGGATTGGGGGAAATCAAGTGCTGAAAAGTGCAGAACTGTAGCTCAGACCGGCTGCAGAGAATCTGCACTTAACAAGACCCCCCAGCACAGTCACCGCGAGGACCGTGGGAGGAAATGACTGAGTGCAGGGGTCTTTGACATCTCCTGTGCCGGGAGCTGGTCTTGTCTGTCCGCTTAGTAGGGTCTTTTTGTGCTGGGAATTGACAACCCAGGCCCTGCGTGGTGTGCTACATTTTCAGTCCTTCTGCTTATTTTTTATGTTGTGACAGATTCTTCCCAAGTTGCCAAGCTGCCCAGACTCAGCCTGAACTTGCCATGTTTCTGCCTCAGCCTCCCAGAGGGCGGGGACTTCCAACATGTGCAGCTGCGCCGGGAGCTCTCTCTGCATGTATCTGTGTGGTCGCTCTCAGCACAGCCTGCACTCCCGCCCTGACTGACAGGTGACGAGGCCTGCAGGTCACGAGGTGCGAGAAGGAGCATATGGGGGCGAAAGCACTGAGCAGGGGCCCCCGGAACCCTCACAGTCCAGTTCCAAGTTCCTGGGCTCCATCCCTAGCATAAAACAGAAATGACCGAGGGAGTGAGGGCCACAGAAAACCAGACTGGGTTAGACGGGTGTGAAGAACGCTGCCCTGGGCTGTCGGCTCTGCAGGCAGAAGGAGGCTGGTGACAGCTGGAGAGGCCAGAGGAGGGCTCATAGGAGCATGGGTGCATCCAGTGTCCTGACCCCAGGGCTTGGGCTCCTGGAAACCCAGCAAGGGTCACAGGTGGTGGGAAGGACAAGCTCGACCCCTGGCTCTGTCAGCTGGTGCTGTCGGACCTTAGCCAGGACACTGAACTCTCTGTGCCCAGTTTCTCCATGGTAAAAACAGGGCTAATGATGTCCCTGCAGGACAAGACTCATTAAGCACCAGAAAGTGCAAAGATGTCACTTGTTCCAGGCAGAGTCTGTGGCCTGTGTGTAACAGAAGTGTATACACGTGAAGACAGGGCACAGACTGAGCATGAGAAAGTAAGCTTGGCCTCCGGGGAGAGTGCCCAGAGCAGGGAGACACCAGGGAGAGCTGCTCTAACTCAGGCAGGGCACAAGGGGAGATTTATTTAAATAGTAGTGTGGGCCAACTCAGGAGCTATTGACTTCATATTTCTCATGCCAGGAAAGACTCCCAGGAAGGCATCAGCAAAGCCACCCATGGGGGAGCAAGGGAAGGGCAAGAGCTGCCTGCCCACACCACACCCAGACAATGGGCTCAGGCTGCAGATCCACTGGGCACCCTGGGGTGCAGGAGGTCCCAGAGTCAGGAGCTCAGCATCACCCACCACAAGGCTGCCCACCTCGAGGTCCCTCGAAGGTGGGGGGGGGTGCTATTCCCTAAGACAAGAACACTGGGAGTTGAGACCCCCACCACACCAGTGTAAAGTCCAGGAGGCACAGCCAGAGCCCTCAGCAGGAAGCTCCATGGAGACAGGTCCACCCTACGCACAGGAGGAAGAGGGGAGAAATGTGTCACAGCAGACTAGAACCCTTTGTGTCTTTTTTGACTATCCCTGCAGAATAGCCCAGCCCAGGACCATCCCTATGCATGCAGGATACAGGCTTCCAGAGACACCCAGGTCTTCATGCCCAGATCTGGTGAACATGTGGCTGATGTGACAAAAAGGATTTTCTCAGGTGTAATCAAGCTAAGGATTTGGAGACAGGCTGTTTGATCATCCCAAAAGCCCAATGTCATCACAGGGCTTGTTGCAGTCAGCTCTCCCATCACTGGGACACGATGTCCAACACCCACAGCGTAAAGGAGAGGAAGCTGAATTCGACTCACAGTCTCAGGGGAGTCAGTCCATGGTTTGCTGACTCCGGAGCCACACAGACAGGGAAACACAAAACTGCTTAGTCCATGGTGGCTGGGAAGCAGAGCAAGGGACAGTACCAGAGAAGAAGAGGCCAGGATATGGCATCTAAGATCATACCCCTAGATATGTGCTCTATCCACCCCTGGGCACATCCCAAGCCACACAAGTTGGCACTCAACCTAATCACCACCGAAGTCCTCTGGAGAGAGGGAGGAGGAAAACGGCCCAAAGATGACAACAGCAGAAGTTAGAACCACTGGGACCACGAACCAAGGGGTGTAGAAGCTTTTGGAAAAGGCACATAAAGGGATTCTCCCCACAGCGGCCGGAGAGCACCAACCCCCTCCATGCTGTGATGTGAACCCCCCCCCCCCGCCCAGACTCCTGACCTCCAAATGTGTGGCGTGTAACCTGGGTTGTCCCAAGCACCACATCATGCTGATGTGCCACTCAGAGGCCGGGAGGAGCTGGCACCTCTCTGGGATCTGCCCAGAGCCCATGGGATGGCTCTGCAGGGAGTCCAGCATCAGGGCACCAAAACATGAGAGGAACAGAGGCCATGAAGGTCCCGCACCAAAGCTCAACTGCTCCTCCACCTGACTAGGCAGGGTGTGGTTCTGTCTCCTGCACACCTGCCTCAAGGACAGCCCTGTGCCCGGGGAAGTCCCATACCCCGGTGACTCAGTTTCCCCAGATGCTGTGATGGAGCTCTGATCTCTCCTGCAGAGGAAGTGCTGGCTGGTTACTGAGAGCTCCCCGGGGGCTGTCATTGGCAATGGGCTGCCTGCTGCACCACTGAAACCCACCATCCTGTGGGATGTAGCACAGCCTGAGTATCAGAAATCCTTTGTAATTTCACATGTGCTTGCCCTTGGGCCAGGAAAGCCACGTGTTTGAATATTTCAGGCAGAAGCCTAGGCTGCAGGCACACGGCCCTCCTTTCCTCCATCCACCCATCCTCCCAGGCCAGGAAGAGTGATGGGACTTCAACAGTAGAGGAGCAGCACCCAGGCTGCCGTCAGGTATGGCGGAAGGGGCTGACTCCCCATGCCACTGATGCCACTGGGATGCCCGGGGTGGAACCCAGGACAGTCCGTGCCCCGGGGTGGGAAGCTCAGCCCTCCCTGGTGAGGCTGTGTCATCCGCTGATGCTGAGGGTCATCTTTCACCCCCACCCCTGACAGAAGCTTGGGCCTCAGGGGCCGAGCTCTTGCTGGGACCCCCAGCCCTCCCTGTCACCTCTAGATGCATCCTGTGTGGTCAGCATGGGGCTGGATACTGTTCTGGGGCTGCTCTGAACCCACCAAGCAGCCTGGCCACCACGAGAGTGCTCTGCATAGGAAACACTGGCCAGGTGTCCAGCAGCTGTCCCCACGTGCCCCAGAGGGCAGAGTGCTGGGGATGAAGCACAGGGGGCTCCAGAGGATTAGGCACTCATGCCCCCCAATGTTTCTCCAATGTTCACACAGATCCTGAGCCCAGGACCTCAGAACAAACCAGTGTTTGGACACAGGGTCCTCAAGGGTGACAGAGAAACAGGCTCCTGAGGGCCAATTCGGACCCAGTATCTCAGAGATCCTCCCAAAAGGAGGACACACAGCCCCCCTGTGTTCCCATCACATGCTTCCTGGACCCCCGTGGCCAGCATCCCAGCCACTCTCGGGGTCCCTCCCTAGCCTCTTCCTTGCTGTGTGATTTTGAAGAGAAAAATCCTCTCCTGATCAGGGTTCACATCTTCTGTTCCGACCGACACCCAGGGTCCCTGTAGGCGTGAAGGGGAGGGGAGGGCATGGCAGGCCACCGGTGAGGAAGGGCCTCTACGCACCCCCATGACCTGGGGCCACACCACACCTCTGACCTCCCACCATCCCTTCTCTTGGGCCTTAGTCACCCCCCCATTTACATCTGACTGTGACAGACCAGGACTCGGGTCCCTTTCCAGGAGCACTGGCTCCTGGCTTACAGCTTATACTCTAGAAACTTGTGAGGTGGAAATCTATGTCTCGGAAATGTAATTACCCAGGAAGGCTGGGACTCCTGGTCAGTAGGCCGCACACTCGTCACACTGCCCTAAGCCCCGCACTCACCCGTGTCCACAGACGGCAACTGTAAGCACCCGCGCCATCTTCCTCTGCCCCCCCCCTCTTCTCTCCTGCAGCATTTCCTCCTGTTTCACAAGGTGGCATCTCCCTGCCCTTGCCCCTGCCCCTGCCCCTGCCCCTGCCCCTGCCCTGCCCTGTTGCCATCATGGCAAGTGGGACAGCACAAGAGGAGCTAGCCACCCACAGGGCTGGCACAGCTGAGCAGAGCTCAGACCCTTTGCTCATGGCCACTCTTCCAGTGGACCCCAGGATGCAGAGACAAACCCCAGTGAGTCTGCTTGGGAGTTCCCCCTGAGGGCCACCTACCATCTGGACAGGAGCTTCCCCTGGGGAGCAGTCCCACCCCACTTCACTGCTCTGACCCTTTGGGGCCCTGACAGCTTTGGACACCCTGACTCAGCACTCTGGGTGGTACTTGGTGGCCGCATGTGGGATGGGTCAGCCCTCCGTCATGGTCCCCAGCACAACCCTTTCCACATCTTATCCTGATGCTGGAGAACAAGAATAAGTCTGCCTCCTCCACCATCTGTGGCAGACATATCTCTTCCTCCCTTACACGAAGGCACTGGTGACAGCATTCAAGGCCCACCCAGAGCCCTGGTGAGCTCCCATCCAGAGCCCCCCGACATTGTACTGAGGTCCACGTGAGGCCGGCTGTGCAGCCCAGGGAACAGCATCCGGTGTCTTGGGTCCACCTCGGCCAGGTTACCTGCTCCAGGGGCCGAGGCAGCCCTCAGACCCAGCCCTCATCCTTCTCCCTGCTCTGGCCCAGATCACAGGTGCCCCATGACAGCCATACAAGTCACCCGGCTAAAAGGGACATAAGCAGCCACCATGGTACTGGGGACAGAAAGCTGCATCCTCCATGACATCTTTGAGCCCAAGAACCCCTGGGTGACAGGCCTCTGGGCTTCCTGTCCTAGAGGGGAGACTCAGCCCCAGTTTGTGTAGCCCAAGCACACTGTTCCTATCACTTCCAGCAGACAGCAGCCATCCTGCCCCAGCCTAGCCACAGCCTACTGGTTGGCACAGGCAACCCTGGAGGAGGAGCACATGGCAGGTATTGCAGTCCCCACCACATGTGGAAATGCAAGTCCAGGTTCCCCCAAGGCAGTATGTGCTCCCCAAACAGCACAGTGTGCACCTGCTGAGCTTTGACGAGGCTTCTGGGTGTGAACCTCCCCAGCTCCTGGTTCCAGCTGGACTGCAGGGCCTCGGTGATAAGCCCGTCGACTCTTTCTTTGGGGAGTCTAAGTGGCCTGGGGCTCATGCATGACAGTTGCCACACTGTCCCACAACCCTTACGTCCCCACTGTCACGTAACCCCACTGTCACTCACCACTATGTCCTCAGAAAATGGTCTGCTCCAGGCCACTCACCAGTGGGTTCTCAGATGAGCGCTCCAGAGCATGCAGGACCTGAAGTCCACACAGCTCCTAAGCAGTGTGTCTACTTCCTGAGCACCTACTGGGCCCTTTCTGATGCTCCGATTAGCATGAACACCTCTTTCTTTCATTGCCCGGGCCTTTCCCTGCTCCTCCCTGTACAGACGGCCCCATAGGTTGAGGAAGGGAGGCACTGGGGAGCCAGGAAGCCTCATCGCTGTGCTGGCTTTTTAATCACCCTTCACTCATTTTCACCTATGCTGTGCTAGCTCCGAAGCCAAGCACATCACCTGGATTATCCCACTGAATGCTTCCTGCCACCCCAGAGAGCAGCAGGGCCATCAGCCCCACTTCACAGGACAGGAAACTGAGATGACCAGGCACGTGACCAGCACAGGAGCCGGGCTGTCTGGGATCAGAAGCCTGAGCTCCTCGTGCTGTGTGTGGGCCTCCAAGTAGAGCCCCAGGGGGCTGCAACTGATGTGTTCATTACAACCGTGGCAATGCGTGTCGATTGTAGTGAAGACAGGAGACACATGTATACAAAACAGAAGTGTGAAAGGAAGTCACAGAGTGCCAGCCATCCAGAGATAATCACTGAGATGCCAGTCAAATCCATCTACACACACACACACACACACACACACACACACACACACACGGAGGCAGGGAGAAACCAAGAACATCCCAAATGCTTTCAGATGCTTTCCTTTAACAACATTTCATGTTCATCTTTCCACACCACTAAATACTCTCAAAAACGTAGTGTTTTATGTCTGGATTACATTTGGTTTGTGGTTAGCACCAAGTTTACATAGATTTGTTTAGAAATGATTTCAGTTTTTCCTTTTCTTCTTCTTTTTTGTTTTTTTGTTTTGTTTTGTTTTGTTTTTGGCCATTACAAACTGGATGGAATTTTCATCTTGAGACACAAGGACTACTTTGTAGAACAGAGTTCCCTAAGCACAAATGATGAGTAAACATAGATTTTTTTAAGGGATTTGTTTCTGTTACTCCAAATGATCTTCCAGGCAGAGTTCACCAGTCCACACCCCCAGCGATGTCTGAAAGGCCTTTTTTCCCTCTCTGGCAGCGGCGAAGATTTTCTCTTTGAATTGCAGTCACTAACATGAAGTGCAGTGCGTCTCTCGGGGATATGTTTTCACTTCTCCTGCTCAGAGCTGGCTTTTTCCATCTGAAACGCATCTTTCATCGGTTCTGGGACTCTCTCAACTGTTACACTGTGAACATCGCCTCGCCTGCCCCCGCTAGGACCCCCATTTCCACACGCTGATGCTGCCCCTGCCTCCTGGCTTCTGAGGGCCTCGTGGATTCTCACTGCCTCTCACCCTGGCCATTTAGTGTTGTTTAGTTTGGCTTTATTTTATTTAACTTCTGTGAGTCTACCTCCTTCCCCTTCAGATCCAGCTGCTGTATTTTGTTTCTTCTAGAATGTCATGGCGTCTCTCCTTCTCTTTATCTTTGGAAATACTTTAAACACACTTATTTTCACATTCCTTTGAAGTTGGCCTATTTTCTCTGCCTCTCAGTGTGTAATTTATCCCTTTCATTACTTCTGCGGAGCCTCCCACTCGGCCACACTCGGCTGTGGCATGGTGAGGGCACTGTGCCACCCCCGTCCTGACCCCCAGACCTGGCCGGGGCCACTGGCTGTCACTGTCTCTGTTGTTTTGGGGCTACAGGAATCTGAAATGTGTGCATCCTGCATGTGTGCATGTGTGTGCACATGTGTGTGCACCTGTGCCTGTGGGTATCTGTGTGTACTTATGTGTAGACATGTTCGTGTGTACGTCTCTGCGTGCCTGTGTCTATGTGTGCATGCCCTTGGGATGCCTGCCCCCAAGCAGGGTAGGGGTGCCCACTCTCTGTGCCCCTGCCTCTGTTTTAACATGTGTCTCTAATTTCAGCGCTCACTGAACACGCTGCCAAGTGCCTACTAAGGATGCACGATAACAGCAATGGTGTAAGAACCACCCAAGGCTCCAGGAGCTTCTCCAGTGATCATCACAACTGTAGCTCACGCCTGTGGGCGTGTGAGCATGGTGTCTACTTTATATTCAGTCTTCTGAATAAAACTCATTATCTCCATTTCACAGAGAAGAAAACCAAGGCAGGGGTGGGCTCAGCGCCAGAGCTGGCTGAGATCATGCAGCAGGCTGCAGGAAGGTGGACTCGTGGCCTGTCCCTCTCTCCCTGGGGGTGCAATCACAGTGCAGGACCAGATCCCTGACCTCTGATGCCCCTGCACTCCTGGGCACAGTGCCTGGTTCCCCAGCAGGAGGCTGAGGTGCTGCCAGGGCTGAGCAGCCTTTCCAGATGCTGGACTTACCAGGCTTTACCCTGATCCAGATCAAAGATACACATTTGGCTGCCATAGCCCCTGCGGGTGCCAGGAAGTACCAGGAAGGAGGAGCCTAGTGTGGCTGTCATACTGGCTCCTGAAGGAGCAGCACAGGCACAATTCAGCCACTGGCTCTCCACGCACCAAAGAGGCTTCAAGGTCCACAGCCAGCCAGCCTCATGGGGGCCAGTGCTTCGCCCTCACATGCATCCAGAGAGGCCACGGTCACTGGGATGCCCCTGGCAGGGCGCAGTGTGCCCAGCCACTGGGATTCAGGAGGTCTCTTGTCAGAGCACTCTAGAGGGTCAGCTTGGGACCCAAAGAACAAAGGGCCACAGAGAAGCTGAGGAAAACTGGGCTCACCTTGGCCTGGTCAGGCAGGGGGAGCATCTGGCTCCTCCACGCTGGAGTCACTGCCTCCAGGGCCGATCTGAGGTGGCCTGGACCCTCTTCAATCACTGTTCTCATTGCTGGGACAAGCTGACAGCCACAACTCAGAGGAGGAAAGGCTCATTCGGGCTCATGGTCCACAGAGGTTTTAGCCACGCCCCCTGGCTCCAAGGCAGAGCAGCTTGACAAAGGGACAGCAGAGGAGAACTGCTCACAGTGTGGCAGACAAGAAACAGCAGGGAAGAGAGGCGCCTGGGTGGAAATAAACCCTTCAGCCACACCCTGGCCCTACCCCTTCCATCCAGGCTCCGCCTCCTAACAGCCTGAAATCTGAAGTCCTACCATCATCCAGTCATCTTCCAAAGGCCCCATTGAAGCAGGCGGCTTTGTGTAACACCTGGTTATAAAGCGTAGCACACTTCATGGTGGTCGGGGACTCATAGCTCCCATACTCCTGGCTTCCTTTGAGTTTCCCCTTGGTTCTCTTTAGCACTGGACTCCTGCTCTGGCCCCAGCATGGTCAGTTGCAGCCACAGATCTGGGTGCAGCCTGAGGCCAAGGTCCTTCTGGTACAGCCAGAAAAGCCCAGACCCACTACCATTTGCTCTCACTACCATCCTTAGGAGGAGACAGAGGCAGATGTGGGGAGATGCCATGTGACAACAGGGACAGAGAGATGTGTCCACAAGCCGAGGACAACCAAGGGTGACCTACAGACAATCAGAGGGTGAGAGAGAGACACAGAGAGGCCCTAGGTGGCACCAACCAGCCCACACCTGGGTTTGGACCTCTGACCTCAAGAACCCTGGCACAACACACCCTGTCAGTGGCATGCAGCATTCACATTGTTGCCAAACCTGAATTGTGCTGGAAGCCTCTATGCTGGTAACCAGGTGACTTAGGTCAATATAGCAGGACCCTATCTGAACAAGCACAGAGGGGATACTGCCCAGGAAGTCACATAGTTTGCTTTGGAAAGAGGAGATAGAGACAAGTCCTCAGATATACTGCAGTTAAATGAGGTTGGGCAAGTCAACCATGAAAGACTGTAAAAATATATCACAGAAATCTAGGAGCCTGGGCTCAGATTGTTTGATATACAACTTCAGATTTTCCGTCCACCTCAAAGGCTACATGATAGAAGTGTGGTTTAGGAGAGAGACAGAGAGGAGGAATCTAGTCAGAGGAACTGCTCAAAAACGAGTTTACTCCAGCCAATTGTGGTAGCTCATGCCTGTCATCCCAGTACTTGGGAGACAGAGGCAGGAAGATTGCTGTGAGTTCAAGGCTCACCTGGGCTACATAGCTCAGGGCCAGCCTGAACTACAAAGCAAGACCCTGTCTCAAAAAGAGAAAAAGGAGTTTACTCCAAATGATTAGCAAAATAGTATAAAGTTGGATATTTTATCTAAAATGAAAACACCCTTTGTTTTGTAGCACTTTGTTGCTTCTTTACCCCATTATGACTACCCTTCCTCTTTACAGACTCCCCGGAGATGCCTGCTCACCTGGCAACCCAAGTACCTGGTGACCCACTCACCTGGCAACTCCCCTCGCTGTTCTCTGCAGTTCTCTGTGGAACCTCAGTGTGGAACCTCACTGACAGGGTGTATTATGCCAGGGTTCTCAGATCTCTCAGTGAGGTCTCCCCGCCAAGGGCATGTGCTTTTTCTCACCTCTGGTTCCTAGTCTCCCCTCCTCACCAGCTTGGGCTTCCTTCCAACATGGACAGCACACCTGCCCTTGTCTCAGGCTCTGCCTTGGTGCAGATTCATGGGAGAGATTGCAGCTCCAGCAAGCACTCCCTCAGACTCCATCTCACCTGTGTGAGCTTGGCCAGCACCTCCCAGCACTCAAGGCAAGAGTCTTCTTTGAGCAGGAGGTACGTGGGTTGTTGTCAGGGGTGATAGAACCAGGCCACTCCCACTTTTGGGGCCTTCCCAGAACCCTTCGAGACCTGGAACCTTTGGGAAGCAAAATTCTCATAAGGGCCTGGTCACCAGCTCTCACTGGACAGGAGAATCCACTCTACACACCCCAGTCAGTCAACTGTGTCCTGATCAGAAATGCTGGGGACCCCTGCTGTGCTGTGTGGTTCCAGGAGGGCGATTCAAGGCTCTGTGTACTCTCCCTACTCAGCCTCCCTCATGAAGTATGTGATAAGCTGCTTGGCCTGGTTTCTTCTCTCTGGCACAAGAGGGCAAGCTGTTTTCCCATGCCCACAGCCCCACCAGTGCAGGCTTCTTGCGCTGCCCCCTGCCTTGTGTTCCTCCTGGTTACCCCTATCTGTGCAGCTCTGACCTCAGTGTCTCCACTTTGTCCAGACCTGTTGGCCGACTCCAACCAGGATGCTGCCATGTGCAAGAAAAGTGCCATTTGTCCCAGGCTGACTTTCGTCAAAGCCTGTTTGTCCTCCCAGTTAGGGCTGAGCTGTTATGAAACATGCAAGTGTTTGGACTTCAGCAGCAAACATCCATCCGTTTGAGAATAAATGATTAAGAGGCACTAATTAAATCCCTCTGGTGACTGATGTCTGGGCCAGGGATAGGTCCCTGCACCTGCTCCTGGTGGGGCTGACTTCGGTAAAGAGTCAGGGAGGGAGAATCTCCACCCGAGGGACCACAGGGCATCGCTCAGGTGCCACAGCAGGGCCCACTCTCCTGCAGACACTTACACTGGTGAGCTGGCAAGGAAGAGGATGAGCCCACTCTCCCTTATGACCTGGGGACAACGCAAGGCCTTGCTTTTAAGTCGGCACGGAGAGTATTTAACTCAAAACCAACACAATCATTTTGTCCTGCGGCCCTTATACATGTAAGGGTCTGTAGCCAACAGTGGCAGCACAGTGGTTTGCAAGACTGTCTCATGGTCCCTGCCTCCAAGGGGAGGAGACAGAGACACCTTGACAAGGAAACCGGGAATGGACAGTGAGTAGAGGCTGCCAACCCTACCCCCTTCTGGCCAGCTGGCATCCACACAGAGCCTCTGGCTCTAGGCGGGACCTGGGCATCCCCTTTCCACGGCTTCCCCACTTCTCTTAGCCTCAGTCGATGGTCCCCACTCCGTGGAAGTCTCTGGAGGCTCCCAGCAGGCTCGGAAGAGCGCCAGCCCCTCCACATGTGCTCCAGCTCTCTCCACCAGCACCACCTTCCAGCTCAGTTGCCCCTGCTGCCTCAGTGCCCCCTTCCTCTCTTCCTGGCAGAGTCCTACGCAGGTGCCAGGCCCGCACTACCACCCTGCCCTGTGACCTTGCACCCCTGCAGTCCTCTTAGCTCACAGCTACTGTGCAGTCTGTGCAGGCCCATGGGACTGCAGGCTCTTCTGGGCCTGATGACAGGACCTCATGGGTCCCACATGCACCTTGTACTGCCTCAGGGTGCAGGAGGAAGGAGCAAACTCCTGGCCTGCTCATGGCTGGGGCACTTCCTGAACCACCATGCAGCCCAAGGCACGCAAGGGGGACAGCCCTGCCTCCTGGGGAGCTCCTCAGGTGTTCACTCTGCAGAGCTCAGACAACATGGCCTCTCCAGAAGTGGCTCTATCCATCTCCGGTGGTGGCCCCATCGGTCCCCATGGTGGCACCGAAGCAGGAACAGGCAGCCTGTGGAGCTGGGAGGTGAGAGTCCCGCCACCTTGCCAGAATCCATTCCCTGAGGTGACAATTTCCAGCTGCTCCCACCCAACCCACCCAAAGGCAGCCTGGGAACCTTAGGGCTACTGCTGAAAGAGGGGTTGGGGTGGGGAAGGAGGAGATAAGTTTGGGGCTCCCCAGGGGTCCCTGAGGTAAAGGGGCAGAAGGGTCTCCCCAGGGTTGCCCCAGTGCCATGCCCCAGCAGAGGTCTGCTTCAAGATATTCTCCAGCTGTGTCCCAGCAGTGACCGTTTTTTACCAGGGAAAGTACTGTGTGACTCAGACCACTCAGCTTTCAGGTAGGATGTGATCACTAAAACATGTAAATTAAGTTACCTAAGAGCTAAACAGATTAGTCATCGACTTTCCCCTCCTATCGAATCTTAACCTTCCACAAAAATTAATCACCAAGTGGCTCAGAGCAGCTACCAAGGACTAGCATGACCTGCTCACACACATGTGCAGAGAGGAGTGTGGCCAGCCAGCCAAGGGAGAAACACTTGTCCCTGCCTTCTCCCCTCCCCGAAACTCCAGTTGGACTGGAAGCTGGAAGCCCCAGGCCACCTGTCTCTTCCTTCATGACCATGGTCAGGGTAAGGGACCTTAGAGGCCCCATCAGCCACACATGCTTGAAAGGGAAGGCCCCTGCGAGTTTATCATCCTAACATCAGGTGCCAGGGTGTGCAAAATGGCTCTGCACACTTGCACCAAGATTCCCACACTTGTTCACCTCTGCGTTCCCTGTGTGCACATCCACTGAGCAGCTTCTGACCACCAGGCCCCGCACTGGCGCTAAAGACCCAGTCCCAGCCTCAGGGCTCAGTCCAGCAGGCACACAAGGAATCACCCAGCCCCGCAACACACGCGGGCCCTGAGAGCCCAAAAGGGAAGCCTTGTTACCAGGCCAAAGCCAGGAGGGCTGCATAGAGGAGGGACCCTGACCTCACATTTCCTGTGAGCAGATGGGAGGCTGTCAGGGAGGAAAGGCACCTGTCCCACACTGAGGCAGAGAGGGCCTGTGGTCGGAGCCAGACACAGTGTGTGATGACATCTCCAGGTCAGCCACTCACCCTGAGCCTAGCATGGCTGTCACCTCACCCCTCACTAGCAAGGAAGTCACTGTGCACACGGTGATTTCTCTTGCTGCTGCTGCTTTCACTGCTTCCTGGAGTAGCTGGAGCTGGTGGAGGGTCAGAGGCTGCGAGACAAGAGGCTGCAGTCCACCTTGCGCACCCAGGTCAAGCAGCCACACATTCAACTACCGCAGACAGGAAATAACTGGGGATGAATTGTGTATGCTGTTTAATGTGCTAAACTTTGCTCCTCAGCACAGCCCCTGAACAATCCAGAAGCACAAGTGAGTGCTGAGTTCTTCCGTGCTGTGAGGAAGGTGAGGTTCTGGGGCCACTGCAGGCAGAACGAGGCTCCAGTCACCTGCAGTATTATTGCATGCTCTACCAGGGGCACGGGCATCCAGGGCATCCTTGGACCCTGAGTGCAGATGCGCATGCCAGGTAAGGAGTCAAGTTGGGATGAATGAGTGAAGGGAAGAATCAGGCGGAGAAAGGAGCCCCAGTACCTCGTGGAGACTTGTCAGGGATCAGGGTCCCAGGGAGGTGGGTGGGGAGGGCCCGGCCCCAGGGTCAGGAGTGTGCCTTGGACCAGCTTCCTCTCAGCAGCCCTAGGCAGGGCTTGCAGCAGGGAGAAGCTTCCACCCTCCAGGCACTGTCTCTACCACAGCTCCGGATTCCCTGTGGGCTTTGGTCTGAGCCTCATCCCAACTCCCACGGGTGGATCCAACAGCACAATCATCTCCACACAGGGATTGTCCCTCACCACCTGCTCTCAGCCATATGCTGTTGTCCTGTGCAGTGTTATACGCCCTCGGTCCCAGGAAGACATTCAGTAGCAGAAGCAGCAAACAGGAGAATGAGTAGCAAAGTCCAGGTGGCCCAGTCCAGCCGGGTGAGGATGGATGGTCTTCAAGATTTGGGGAATTCAGCAAAGGGCAGCACTGAAACTCATGTGGTTAAAAAGTCAAAGGTCTGCCCCTCTCCACAGGATTCTCCAGGACGGGTCCCACCCAGACCTTCACTTCTATCCATGAAGCCTGGCAGGGTGGGTTTGTGCCAGGCTCTCAGTGCCACTACTGGTGCCATAAGCCTTATGCTGAGAGAAATGGGCTGGAGAAATGGCACCATGAGCATCTCTCTTGGACACCAACCCAAGAGTTATCTTCTGGGATCCCAGACCAGGTGGCAGCCCCTGTCTGCCCATCCCATGGTGCCACAGCCTGGGGCCCTCTGCCTTGGGACTGTGCGCTGGTACTGTGGGAGCTGCATTCAGCAGCTGCGCCTGGCAAAGCTCTCAGAGAGCCAGGCGATGCCAATTTGTGGCAGACGTCTGAAGAAGCTATTTCTAAAACAGCAATTACCAGAAAGGGGAACAAATTACTACTTACTTCAGAGACTTTCACACATGGAGAATCAGGGCCTTACAAAGTAATCAGGGCAATGTGTTTGCAAAACTGCATTATTTATATTGAAATATTTCACAGGGAAAGGTCATGAGTCGAAATTGAAGGTTAGCAAGAAATAAAATATCAGGGTCACCATATCCCTGCAAAGCCAGCGAGAGCCCTGATTACCACCACGTTAGGCACATTTGAAGACTATTACAGAAATCCAGGCTGGTAGCCAGAGACAGATTTCTAGGAAAAATGAGCTCAGTTGTCCAAGCCCACTGACAGAATCAAGAGAGGCACATAGTCCACTACACCACCACCACAGAGGATCAGGACACTGCCCACTTCTGACCCCGGCCAGTGGAGATGCTTTGTGACCGTGTTGTCTGGTTGCCAAGCAACCCACCAGCCCATCTGGGGCTCCCTCCAGGATCCACCAGGAAATGAAAGCTGACCCAAGTCATGGCCGAGAAGGAGGACAGGTGGCAATGGCTGTCTGAGCAACTGATCAGAGGTTGGTTTGAGACCTTCCAACAGGATATTAGCAGGAAGCTCCCCTGGGGGCAGAGGCAAGACATTCTTTCAACTGCAGTCTCCTCCTCCAGGCCCCACCATCTACCCATAAAGCCATCATTCATCTTGTCTGCCCACCATCTGTCCACTGTCTGTCTTACTATCCTTTGCCATTCTATTCATCCAACTATTAATCCATCCACCCACCATCTATACATGAAGTTATCATCCATCTGTTCATCCACCATTTTCCATAAAGCTATTATTCATCCATCCATCCACCCATTCACTCGTTGTCCACCATCTCTCATCCATCATCTGTCCATCCAGCATCTATCACCCATCAATTCATTCATCCTCTACTATCCATCCATCCACATAAACATGCCCCGAACCTCGAACACTCTGTGGCTGACCTTAGCTGGAGTGGGAGGAGACTGTATGGACATAGACATGCCCAGAGGAGATATTGAACTTCTGTCTCTCCACAGCTTTTCCAAGGCATGCAGGGGTTGGCCAGATGGGTAGAGCTCTGTCTGTCCTTACTGATCCACCAAGCAGCAATGCCTAGAAACGTGTGCACTGATTTGTACACAGAGGACAACAGCGGAAGGGGCAGATCCTTACACAGAGACAGGAGAGATGCACATTGGAAAAGATCAGGCCCACTAAGGACCCCAGCTGCCATTCCAGCCAGAGAACTACAGGAACAGGAGTGGCCAAAACCCACTGAAGAGTCAGCAGAGCTCCTGGCAACACAGTACCAGAACACGCTTCCCTTCCTGCACAGACTCTCTGTCACAGACCCTTCTGTTTGCTGTCAAATGCCATTCTGCACAGAGAAAAGCTTAGACTTTAGGCCATCAGCATGGACCTTAGTGTCCACCTTTACCTGTGTACTGTACTGTCAGTTTCAGATGCAAATGTGAGAGCATTTAACATGCAGTCACCAAAACTGCAGTTTCCACTGCAGCTCGTACCTGAATCCTGACAGTCCCCTTGCTGGGACAGTAGAGATGCTACACGTGACCAGGTGCCCACCCACCACTCTCTGTCCACCTTGGCTATACGGAGCCCCAGGGCTCCTGTGCTGAGTGCAGCTGCTCTGAGCCTTGTGGGCTTCCACACATTGTAGAATCAGTGCTCACGTGAGTGAGCAGGTACAAAGCGAGAGCCAGGGATGAGGGACATGCGTCATGGGAACCTGCTGCACTGCTGGCCTCCCTGGGCCATCCGAGGGTCTTATAAAACAGGCTGAAAGGGAGACAAGTAACAAGAATTTCCAAATGGGGTAACAGCAAAACATTAAACCCTCTGAGCAGGCTGCCACGAAGGCCGGCAGTGAGGCCAGTGGTTAGATTGCGGGTCCTGGAGGGACCCCAGCATTTTCTTAGCTGGGCTTTGGGGTGGTTTCTCACTGTCACACCTGGCTCAGGCCACAGAGCAGAGAAGGATCCGCATAGCACAAAGGAAAATCCCAGGCTGAGCCCCCACCATCTCCAGATAGAGGACACATCCTCACAGATTCATACACACACATGCACTTTCACCCTCACCCTCACACTGTCAGACATACACCTTACACACTCACACATCCCAAGGCCTCTGCCCACTCCACACCCGTGCGTGGCAAAAGATCCAACAGCCACAACCCAGCGTCCAGATATGCCCAGAGCAGACAGGCCTGGCTGGTGGGACCAATGCCAAAAGCAGAGGATTACGAGCTGCTGTCATGACTTGCTTTTACCTTTCTAGCAATTTTTAAACTTTTCAGGGAATTGGAGTGGCTTCACCCCTGCAATGTGCTGAAGCTGCTGCAGGCCAGGGCCCCACAGTCACACACGTAATGCAGGGATGGTGGGCCTAGCAGCTAGTCAGGGTCTACCCTGTTTAGCTCAGTGGACTGAGACCCTCGCAGCGATCAAAGTCATGGTGCTGAGCCACAGCCCAGAAACTTCTCAGGCCCATGCATCCTTCTGAGAACCTTCAGGGTTCATCCTCACCCCTCGGCTTGGAGGCCCTGGGAGCAGAAGCCAGCGAGCAGCACAGCACATGTGCAGGGCGATTGACAGAGCCTCATTATGGCTAAGTGTGTGGTGCCCGGCTTTGCCTGTGTTCCCCACGCATCTCACCTGTGTGACCTCAGGCTTCACCTTTCTGTCTTCATGTGCTAAGATGGTACTTGCTTCAGGAATGCCTTCTTTTTGTTTTTGTTTTGTTTTGGGATTTGGGGAGGTGATTGTTTTGAGGCAAGGTCTCACTCTGTAGCTCAGGCTGGCCTTGAACTCGTTATGTAGCCCAGGTTGGCCCCAAACTCATGTGTCATGAGCTCCTCCTGTGTCAGTCTCCCAAGGGCTGCCCCACTGCGACCAACACATAGGGGCTGGAGCCACCTCTGTACATGGTAAAGGATCAGAAACATCTGCTATCTTCACCTCCACTAAGCAGAAAGGGCTGCAGTTCTGGTGGTTGCGTGGGTCTTTCCTCAAATCTAGCTACCCTGGCTGCTGCCTTTGCACGTCCAACATCTGTCTTTGCCAAGGCTGGTGAGCAGAATGTCCCTGTACCATGACAACCCTTAACTTTTGAGCCAATTGTTCCAGGAGGCCCTGGCCACCTGTGACTGACCATGTGCCTCAAATGCGGCCACTGAGACTGAGAAATGGATTTTACAGTTTAGTGTGTTTAAGTTTATTAGACTTTACAAGGCATCAGGTAGCAAAGGCCACAACATGGTGCGGAGCAGAGCCAGTCTGCAGGGGTTCTCAGTCTGAATGGAGAGAGAGGTTCTCTACACGCACCAGAGCAATAAACATGGCCACACGTGGTGCCGGGTTGAGCTCTCAAGAGAAGTTCTCTCCAAGAAGTCACTCACACATTCATTTAGCAAACACATGACATACCCTTAGCCAGTGCAAGGCTCTGTGCTGTGCCAGAAGCCAAGCAACTGTCTCCTTCTTCACCAGCCACAAAGGAGCTGTCCCCAGCTGTCCCTGGATAAAGCTACATATGTCTTTTTATAACACACACTCCTGGCTCTCCTCTACAGACTCCAGGTTTATAAAAGCCTCCAGCTAGAACCGGCAGAGGAAAGAGAGCAGGGGAAGGTGGGCTTGCCCCTCTCCAGGGCTGGCACTCCCCACTGATGGCAGCTCGCACCAGAGGCCAAGAAAGCAAGGTTTGTCCCCTGTCCACATTCTCCAGATGCAGGAGGGTATGTCCCAGAGGAGGAGGAAGAAGCAAGGGCCTGGCGCCCCTGCCAGGGAGCTGCCAAGAGAGCATGGGGTGGCACAGCCATTGACTCCAACCCAGGGCATGGCCTGTAATGACTTTCAGATTAAAAGTCACAGCCTGGCATCTCCTTAAGATGCCTCCTAATATGATTGGCCCATGAGCTGATCTGCCCTCGAATGAAGTCCCTAATGCAGAAACACGAGTGGCCATGCCAGGACTGCTTAATGCAAAACTGGTAATGCCATTACAAGGCTCTCAAAGGCAGGCTGCTGAATAAAGGAGCAGGGCCGCAAAGCAGGCCTCCAACTCCCATGCACTGCAGACAGCTCAGACCAGACCCTTCTCCCAAACCACTGCCCCATAGCCACTGTAGCTCTGTGCAGAGTCCAGGATCAGAGCAGCCTTCTGCTGTGGCTCCTGGAGGCCTCTGAGCCAGCCCAGGAGCAGAGCGGAGCAGAATGCAGCCCTGGCCACCCAGCAGTAGCCAGCAGTAGCCAGCAGTAACCAGCCACTATGCTCTCACTGCTGCTGCACACGCCCCGGGGACTTCTGCCTCCTCTGCCCACTACACTTCTGTCTGCAGAAACCAGGCCACGACTGTGGGCCGGGGCTGGGCTGGCTCCACTGGGAAGCATCCCTCCAGCACTCTGCAGAGGACCCAGATCCAGGGCTGCCTCAAGGCATTTCTGCAGCACATTAAAGAAAGAACAAAGGGGAGACAGGAGGGGCCAGCCGATCTCTCCCCGTGCAAATGATGAAATGTTCAGAAGAGAGAGACTTTTCAAAAGCCTTTTCATCCAGCACCAGAGTGGTTTGGGAGACTGAATAGATGAGGTCTGTGCCAACAGGACTGCCCACTCCCAGAGCTGTGTGGTCAATCTGAGTCTGGAAAGAGACAGAGGGCCCTGGGATGTGCATCCTGAAAGTCCATGCTGGAAATGCAGGAAGGGCGGGGCTGCCGTGGAGTGTCCTCCAAGCCCTGCACTGACCAGTGGCACCATGCCCTCCCTCCTGCCTTCCTGGGTCACATAGCACAGCCCTCCAGAGTACTTGTGATCTCACGTGCAGGCCCTGAGGTTCCCCTCTAGATAGGAGCAGTGGCCAGGATGAATCGCCAGGGCCCTAGGACTCCAGCTCTTCCCTGGTAATCTTTCTTATTCAAACACAGAAATATGCACTGACAAATATTTAACATCCTGTAACAGAGCAGTTCACACAAAGTAGCCAATCCATGATAATCACATGGTTTATTAATTGATTATCATTATTTGCACAGTAAAGCAGTACCATAACTGTCTGCCCCACAGAACGCTGTCCTCACTGTCCCCAGCAGGGCCACTCCTCTTCCACAGGGTCCCCAGACCACAGCGTCGCAATAGTGCTTGTCCAGTGCAGCACCAAGACCACCCCAGTGCCCCCCAGCCCAGACTCAGGCCCACACACAAGAGCTTCATCACATTTCCTAACACTTCTACTAGATCTGAACTTTCTTTGAAGGCTAAAATTAGTGGTTTAGGGGTAAAGTTATGGAAAGTGCAAACAGAAACAAACTTCTAGAAGTTGTGTTTGCAACTTTATGGAGTGAATCTGTCTCAGGGTGCCAGGAGAAACCATATCCTGACTGTAATAACTACATATTGAACAGCTGGCTAAGTGATTTATTAGCAATGAGATTTTACAAGTGAGCCACTATTGACAAATGGCACCAATTTTAGGCCCCCCAGATCAATACCCTTTAATCGAGTCAAATCCCACCAAATTAAATTAAAGCATGATTCTAAATTGCCCCAAACTAGACAAATGATTTTGTGTAAAATTCTACCTTCCGACCTCCATGTGGATAGGTGGCATGCATGTCACTGTCACAAGTTGGCAGCGAGGATCTTCGTTTATTCGAACACCGATATGTGTGCTCAGCACTGTTGTGACACCATCCTGCTGAGGTTTGTCTGAGCCCTGTGGCTAGACCTTGGCGATATGAGAGGAGGGAAGGCACAGACACCTGGCACGGCACTGCCACCACCCAGCCTGTCCCATGCAGACACCAGGGCCATGGGTCTGGCAAGGAACAAACACCACATCCAGACTCCGTCCTCAGAGCAAGACCACCTGGGCCCAGCAGATCATCTCCTGGGCAGGAATGAGGATCACCACTCTCACCCAAAGTTGCCAGGCCATTGGCAAAGTGGACACTGTATGTGAGGCCACGTACAGGCTGGCATAGAGTGGGTGCTCAGGTTAGAAAAAGCAGGTGTCCAACTGGACCACAGGTGAGAGGCTGCATGCACCCACAGGGCTAGTACCCTTGGGCAGCTCATCCCCAGGGAGACACGCCCCCTGGGGGCAAGATCCCCACAGGCTGGAGGACACAGGCTGCACAGACCTGTGGGGAGCCCCTCCCAGGTCTGGGGACCCTCATACCCCTGCCTGGTCTGGGATGAGTCCTGGTCCTGGTCCCTTCTTGGAGGCCCAGGGAGGACCTCAGGGGGCTGCTGTCCCCAGGCACAACACACCTTCTGGCACGGCATCCACTTGTGACAGAGCAGGTCAGAAGCTCAGAGGGCACTGGGGCTCAGCACCACTCTGGGAGAAAGTGAGGTGTCCCATAGTTGCTCCTGCATCAGCTGGAAGGTCACTGCTGCAGTGAGGACGGGCAGCACCATCCAGGACAGCGCCCCAGGCAGCCGGTTTCTGGCTGTGCCCCCCAGAGTCCCCAAATGGGGCTGAAAGTGAGGCAACGGGCAGCCAGCGCCCCTCAGGGATGTTGCTTCTTTACCAAACCAAGTACCCTGCATGGACATCTCCATCCTTGCTGTCCCCAGGCTCCCAGGCCAAGGGTGTGTGGCTGAGCCAGAATCTCCTGAGTACCAGTTAATTGTGTGGGTGGGATACAGAGCCACCCTCACCCTCTGTCTCCAACTCCCGGTGCTCTGCATCCATCCAGAGCACCCTGGGCTCGGAGCTGCCTTTCTCCTCTGTCTGTCATCCCTGCCAGCAGGAAGGTCTCCGCTGGGCTCCCAGGACCCACTGACCCCACCTTGCTGAAGTTATTGTTTCCAGTGGCAGCCACAACCAAGGGGCACCAGAAGCCTCCCTTCAGCTCTCAGGCCAGACACAAAGCTCCAGGAGTGGTAGGGCCACACTCCGTCGACCTTTCCACGCTCAGTCCAGGCCTTGCCTCTGCCCTCATATGACCTCTTCCTGTCCTGTCTGCTCTCTGCCGCTGTCTTATAAAGACATCACCATTGGCTGAGAGCCCAGCCAGATTATCCCAGATGATCTCCTCTCCTCTAGATCCTTAATGACATTTTCTATAACCCACTTTCCAAGTAAGGTCACATCCGGGTGCTAGGAGGGGACCGCAGGCTGCTGTCCTGGTGAGAGGCCACTCAGTCCCCTTCATAAACAGCAGCTGCAGGCTGGAGGGACGGGTAGATGGGTGGACAGGTGGACAGAAGGAAAGGTGAGGGAATTCGTGAGTGAGTGACCAGGGAGCCACCTCTGTCATGCAGCTCACACCACGCTTTTCAAGGACTTGTGTTCCCAGGGTCCCCACCAACACTGCTGCAGGGCTCATTCTACCTGAGAGTTACCTTGACCCCAGGTGACCCCAACATCATCTCGAGCACAGAGAATGTGGGTGCTGCTGAGGTTCCCAGCGCCCTCTGAACCCATCTGGGGCATCTTCCCAGAACTGTGGAGGTGGACAGCCTCTGGGCCTCGACCTTGGGCCCAGTGGAGACAGGAGGGGCCTTTCTGAACTCCGAAGAGCACAGCCTGGAGGCGCCCGGAAGGCACACAACTGTGCATCTAGATGGGCCTCAGCATGGACCCAGGCAGAAGGTGCCAGCCAGGCACCCACAGCACACAGGCCCAGCCAGACTCGGGCCTGGAAGGTGCTGCTGACAGCAAGGGCAGTGAGTGTGAGAGCACACTGCACACAACTATGTGCTTGCCTACCCATGTGTGCGTGGACATGGGTGTGCAGGTGTGTGCTTACTGCCTACCCCACCTCTACAGGGGTGCACAGGTATATACAGGTGTGTGAGACACACCCAGGCCACCATCCCACCTGTAGGTTTGCATACTTATGTGGGTGTAATTAGCA